>JAULBW010034259.1:0-71241 GCA_032358265.1 Vaucheria bursata | reverse complement strand
CATTTTTATATTTTAACTGGTAATGAACATTCCTAAATTCTTAACACGCGTACGGGGCATTTAGTTTGCTGTTGCTACCAATATTGAAAATTGTAGCACGATAAGAACGTCAACGAATGCATGATACTGTAACCCATCAAATTCAGTTAGAACAAAAGAAATATAACAAGTAAAGGAGCAAAAAAATCTCTTCCGGATATAATACATAAAATTGACCAATATATTTATTCATGAAACAAAGGCAAATATTGTGACTAACTAAAGCCATTTCACAAAAAAATAAAGCTCAAAAGACTTTGTGTTAACGCAGTGAATTCAGAGCTAGCCTCAAACCTACAGCTATTTGAAAAAAAACCATTTACGTTTCTAGCTAATTCCTCACTTCATTGGCTTTTATTCAGGTAATCATGCGCAAGTCGGAGACATCCATAGGCCACCAGAACTTTTGTTAACTGCTTCAACGCTTTCAATCGCATATCTTGGGATGCTGTTTTACCACCTGGCTTTATTACAAACATTGATATTATTGATTCTTGCGAGTCAGAGCTTTAATATGGACTTGTTTAAATCTAATTAATATATCAGTCAAAAACGTAGATTTTTAGTTCGTAAATTTGAAAGAAAACGATGGTGAGTCTGTACAATTTAAATCAATTACTAGTGATTAAAAACGAATAAATATTTAAAAGTATATCGTGTAAATTCGTTTTATTTAAGATTAAATTATTTATACCCAAATTAATTAAATTTAACGAAAACAAATTCGTTTTTTTTAGTAACGACCAAAGAGCCGAAAAGTCTGGACGGAAAAAATCACGAATTATGTAACAGTCAGCGATTGATGGATCATATGTATACTGACATCTAAATCAAAATTAGTACACTGCCTCTTTAATGTAATATCTTCATCTATGAGTCTTCTTGCTTCTCTGATCCTTATACTCAGTCAAGGAAGATATGTGTCATGTTCGGATTCTGAGGTATATACTTTGCCATGAAACTATCATTTGTTTCTACATAGGAACTGTGGGGTAAAAAATAGGCATTTACATTTTTTCACGAAATATTTTGTGAGTTGAATATTTGCGATTCACGATTTGTTTCTTCGATTTGGCATACACTGCGCGTCGTTTAATAGATTTTTCAATAAAATTTCATCAAATAAATTGAAAATTTTCGGCGAAGCTTAAAAGTGTATTGAGATTGGAAATGAAGTATGATTTTTTGTCGACTCAAAACCGCCAAAATGGCTCTAATGGTTTCAACGTAAAAGTAGAAATAATCCAAGATTATTATAAGAAATAGTTTCTCTATATAAAAGAATTGAAAGTTTGCTACATAAGTAATAAGTGCATATATTTTTTTAATAGTCAACATGTTAAAAATTCTATAAAACTTTGTATAGTGTTTAAATTTTTATATCAATATCAATTTGCTTTTTTATTGTTGAAGGTTTTAGCATTTTCGGACACATTCTCATTATTCAATTTTGATATTTGGGAACATGAAATAACAGCTGGCGGGAAAGACGGTGGAAGCTGGGAATTTCAGTACTTCACGAATAATCGTACTAATTCATATGTAAAAGACGGTCAGTTATATATTCAGCCTACACTTACATCTGACCTGTTTTCCGATGATGAAGTAACAGGTACTTAAAATTGTATGAACTGAACTGAACTGAACTGAACTGTTATATCCTTCTGCAGAAATTCTACCACTATCAATAGATTTCATTTGATTTGTCTGTTTGCATCCGTTTTTTGTTGATGATAGGATTGAAGCCCGCAACTTTAGATTTGTCAGGGTCATCACCGGCTGATTTGTGTACTTCAAATGCTTTTTACGGGTGTACTAGATCAAGCAATTCAGCAGCTAAATTGAGTCTCCCGCCTGTACAGAGTGCTAGTCTTCGTACTGTACAATCTTTTTCATTCAGGTTTTTTAACGTTACAATTGATGTTATTAACTCTGCCTCGCAAAACATGAAGATTTTTTGTAGGATGCAGTAAAATTTGAATATAATTCATCTAACAAGACCACCAAAATCACTCGTTACATCAAAAAATCCGAAGTAAACTTGAGCACAATATCAATTTTTTGATCATTCGTTACAAGCGAATATTCGTTGTATCCAATTTTTTCTCTCCTCATTCTGATCAATCATTTTAAACAGTGTGGACTATTGACACTGCCAATAGTAATTGCATATCTAATATATACAATGAAAGAATCAATTTGATTAGGTATTTGCAAAATTGCAGTCCATGCTAATATCGATATTATTGATAGTCGTTTATTAATCAGAATATGAATATTTTTCATAATACTCATGGACGTCAATACTGCAACTCACTTCTGCAACATTTGCACATGTATGCACTTATTTACTAATTCTGAACTGAAATTAGAAGAATTTTGTATCGACAAATTTTTATTGGTTTACTAGAGAGATTTCAAGATTTAGTGTTTTTTTAGTATCAGTGCATTTTGAAGAAGTTGGATTTCCCACAAAATTGTTGCAATACATAGATGACAATAAATAATAATCATGTTGACCGCCTGATTCTACAGTGAGTTATCAGCACAAAAATCTGTCTCGTGCAACTAATAGCAAGAATATATCTAAGATCTACAGCAAAATAATCACGGAACATGGAAATATCACCATATAGAAATTATTATCAAATAATATCTTTTGAATTCCATTTTTTATAAAGCCTTCTCTAATAAATCAATGATTAATTGATATTTCCATGTTCAGTGAAAAATTGTTGGGTCTTAGTAAAAATTCAGCTGCAGATTTGCACCATATATCAATAACATTTTCTCTGAAGGAATGTGTCAAATGTCAAATTCAATTTTATCCAACAAAAAAGTTCAATTTTTCTGGACCACAAATTTACTGAAAAACTTCCCATAAAATTATTTTCATGAAATAGACTAAGACGCCAGTACCCTAAATGTCTATATTCTTTTCCTAAATTTGAATAAGTTTGTTCGTGAAATGCTCTTTCTTCCTTTTTCGAAGTAAAGCATGTAAAGATAGATATGCAGATACAACATACTTACATATAATATGTTTATTTTTAATAACATTTTTAGTGAATGGATACATATGTATACATATATGCTTATCAGGCTTCGATTACAGACCATGATTCGTCTATCGGTTCAAATTTGTTTTATTATGTTTATTGAAGAATGTCTTAGCATAATATGTGATTCCAGTCTTTTTTATCTTGGGATCTATGTGAATTCGTTTTAGTGAATTTATTGTATCCAAAGTTTATGTATGATACTACTGTATCTATGCTCAATTTTAAAAATGCTTTTTGAAGATATGGCCGGCTAGAAATCTCTGCTAAGCTTCCACGTGGCAACTGGATAAAGCCTACGATTACACTGCTGCCTGTTCAAAATGTATATGGAGGCTGGCCGGCTAGCGGAGAGATATCTTTGGTCCAATCACGAGGCAACAATCCCGATCCCTCGAATCCTATTGGCTCAGATACTGTATCATCTGTTTTTCATTGGGGCCCACATTATACGTAAGTTTTTTTATGCAAACATACATATGTACATAGTTTATGTAGATTTAGTTGATAAGAATGAGTTTTGAACATGTATTTTTATGTTTTAAAAAAATATATGCTTATTTAGATATGAAAATTTTCAGATGTTTTTATACATATATATATATATATATATATATGTATTTTATACTTTTCACCAGAGGAATTGTAGAATAAGAGGTAAATCACTTGTAAAAAATATCTTTGATTTCTAACAGAACCATATTAAAGCACATTGAAAAGAGCAGTTTCTTTTAAAATGAATATTAAAAGAACAGTTCTTGTACTAATATTTATCTTATTTTGTGGATAATTTAGAGTATGCATTGAATAATATTTTAACTTTTTGTATGTACAGACAAGACAAATGGTTCATGACTCAAGGACAAGTGACTCTAACTGATAACGATTCATTTTCTGACAATTTTCACACATTCGGGTTATATTGGGATGAAGATAAAATGTATACATATATTGATGACGACAGTAACCGTATCATTGAAGTATCTTTTAAAGAATCAGATGGGCTATGGAATTATGGAGGATTTTCCTCTATTGAAGGCTTGAGCAACCCTTGGGAAGGCGGAACAGTTTCGGCTCCATTTGATCAAAAGTTTTATATCAGTATGTCAGTTGCTGTTGGTGGGGTACGTATGTATGTAATTGTAGAAAGCTCAGCCTCCTTCACAATGATTTAGAGTAGTTCTGCTATATGCTTAAATTAGACAATGCAGCTCGATTAAAAAATATGAAATTATTTTTGTGTTATGGAATTATTCTTTTAGTTTCAATCATTCTTGTTGGTTGATACTAGTTACCCCGAATAATAGCATATTGTGTCGTATTTGTATTAATAGGTCGATGGATACTTTCCTGATGGGGTAGATAGCAAGCCATGGAGTGATTCTGATAGTACCGCAGCCCTAGATTTCTTCAATGCAAAAGACGACTGGTATAGTACTTGGGAGGGCAGCGATAGTGCACTAAGGGTAAGGCCCCCCTTTTTGCCCCCCCCCCTCCGCAATATTATGTATAAAGTCATAATGAATAATGGAATTAAATACTGGAGTAAACTTCAGCTTTATGGAATCTATGTTTTATTTTTTAAATCCAAAAATCTGAAGCAGAATTTGGCACAATATGACCATTCCGTTTATTTATTCATAGTGAAAATTCTTTAAAAAGAATTTTTTGTATTCAAAGTTAACTTTTAGTAGTAATTCCTTTAACTAATACTATGGATCTGGCATATAAACAAAATTCAGTTCTACTCAAAATTGCATTGAACATTGCTATGCAGTTTATAAACTGATTTACACTTTATATGATAAAATTATTCGACTTTCAGCAAAAATTGTTAATTCACCTCAATATCGGAAATTTGATGCTATTTTAGAAACAAATTTGTTAATTTGAGAAATACATTAATTGAAAGTGCACTAATTGAAGGAATGCATGACTTCTGACTCGTGATTTGTTCAAGAAATGCACTTGAACAGTTACATTGAACTGCTTTTTTACTCTTTCGTATCCACCAATCATATTCCTAGAAATGATGACTCAAATTAGTTAATAAGAATAATTGTATGGATAGCTCATCCTTTTTTGATTTTGTTATATTGGCTTCTACTGATATATATATATATATATATATGTTAGAAATTGGTGATTCTGAGGGATTCATTTTGTTTAATTCTTTAATTTAGGTGGATAGCATAAAAGTATGGCAAGATTCTTCAAGTTTGTCAAGTATATATTACCAATCTAGCTTGGGAACTGTGTCCGGCAGTTCACAGATCAGTTCTCAAACTCCAGGTAAACGTTTCTATGTAAATATGTATGGTCTTTAAAAATTTTGGCATTATCAGTTTGGTTAATATTGCATGCAGGGAATTAACATTGAATCTTGTAGTGCTAGTTGAAAGTGACTTAAAGATTTTAAATTATTCTTTAAATACAGATACATGCATTCGTGTCAAAGCTTTGGAAGTATTTAAATCGATAATGCAGCATGTGTTATAGAATACTAATTTTTCTGAAATTTGACTTTTCGGCTATGCATTATAAGCTAAAAAGCCTCTAAAAAATATATTTGACCACTTAAATCTTCTCACAGTAGTGATTTGTTAAAATTGTTCTATTTATTTAGTGCAAAAATGGAATGTTCGGATGGTACAATCTCTTAGCTCATTCCCTTATTTAGGATTTTTTACTTTAAAAATTTTGCACCAATTTTTATTCTTAGCTCTTTTATTTCTAGTTCTTGGATGGTTCTTACTATTTCTACATTGAAGAATTGAATTCAAATTTGATGCTGGTACAATTGTTTCTGTACAAAAAATTCATGCATTACCAATGCTTTTCACCTTGTCAAAATCAGTCTCAGTTTATAACTAGTGTTGACAACAAATGTAAAAAATAGGATTGCTGATAGTGTTGACTAGGAAATAAGGTAGGCGGGCACTTATAAACTCCAAATGCCAAAGATGGACATAGTATTCCAATATATCAGATGTCTATGCTGTCCCCAGAATTATGTCTTGAGCGAATGGTTACAGTTGATGAAATATGCTCATAAAACTATTCTTTTCAAAAATTATATGCAAAATTTAGCGTGACCTTTTGCTTCAGTCGAAACTTCGGGTTCAAGGTAGAAAAGCTGAAATATTTATATTGCGAGCATTCCAAAGCTGGGAAAGTTTCAATTTTTCTCGTAAAAATTATAATAACAAGATTCCATAGCTCAGAGGTTTGAATGCATATCTTAAAAGCTGGATGTCATTAACACAGAAAGCAGTGTAGTATGCTGGCTGAATAATGACTTTAGAAATTACATGTCAAAAATTATAAATAACTTTCGATATATTGAATGTGTGGTTGTTGGCATGAATAATTATTTTTCATGTATTTTGAATGTCATTCAAAAAATTATTCTTAGACAACATACTAGCCTAAGAATAATTATTTTTAACTTTCTTAGTACTTTCCTTTAAGATTTGGATTATAACTTGTGATGAACTCTTGATGGCTCTCGTGAACTTATTCTTTTGCCTTTTTTGTAGCGAATGTTGGCTTTTCGCAATTCGCTGCTACAATGCTTGCTGCATTAGTAGGATTGGCAGTAGGTGTGTACGCAGCTTCATTAGCTCATCGAGCATCCAAACGTATGACCCGTTATCAAGAACTATAACATGGTTAAAAGCTGTTCCACGGATCAGCATGGGACAACCTTTATTGATACAATTCAATTTTGTTATATCATTAATAATTAATCAAAGCACATGCCTCATAAAATTTTTAGTGTCATTCAATTTTTTTGTGAAAATTTCACAGCCTGAACTGCAAAGGAGCCTTTAAAAGCCTATGAATTTACAGTGTAATTCTTTGAAATAATGCATAACCAAAAACAAAATTATGGGATATAATATCGAAATTAGAATTCAATGTTTCCTTATTAGAATCAAAAATCATATTTTTCCTTTAGTAAACTTCAAAGACTTCGATCGAGAGATTCTGAATTTGGTTTATTAAATAGGGCACAAAATAAATTGCAACTTTATTACTGCACTTCAGAATTAAATTGAAATAGCTTGTAGAAAGGGATGTTGAAAAAATTTCAAGAATAAATTTGTCACATGACAGAGAATTTCAAAGGGCTTTAATAGGCAGAAAAATGCATGGTGGCTTTTCATCTCGCAATGAATTCATTTTTATTGGAAGATCATACTTAAGAATAACTTATAAACGAATAAATATAGCTGGACATTCCTTTCTACATTATCACCATAATGAATATAATCATTTTGATTTATGTTGATTACATTTTTGTTGTTGAAAAAAGCCATTACACTGTGCCTAGCATCCCAACCTCTAAATGTACTATTCAAAAGGCCTTAAAAAATTGTTTCTGGTGGGCATTTTCTTTCAGTTACATATTTGCTTGTTCAATGAAAAAAATCATTTCTACCAAGTAATCCACTGCCATTGTTGACACGAGAAAGTAAAAAAAACTTGCAGCAGTAGGAAAAATTACTGTTGGAATGAGTTATGTACATTTCACTTAAGATCTCTTATTCGATACTCAAACTACCAATCATAAACTTTCCACACTACAAGATTTACCTCTGTTCTTCATTTTCAACAGGAACTAACTTGCCTTGTTCATTATACTTCTTTGAAAACAGTCCCGTAAAAACTTTTCTGTACAGTATCTATGAGATAGTTATCAGATGCATTGAACTGTACCACTTCTTTAAGATGCTTATTACCAATATATTATTTTTATCGGTTTCCATCCATTACATTTAGTTTCACTTCATTCTAAGTAATCTGAGCAAGAAATTTTTGTAAAATTGCATTGAACTTGCATACTCTCGCTTTTGATAATCATGTTTAACCTGGAATTGATGAATATTCAAATTTAGTAATCCACCTGATAGCAGTCAATTAAATAGTTCTAATTTATATGACCACTTTAAATTGAACACGTAACACTTGTACTTATCTACTTTTATAATTTTACTGCTTCTGCAGCTACATCTCGTTGGATCAAATTTGGAGATGACTGGATGTTGCTGTTTCACATTTAAAAAATCATTTTTTATCAATTAAATAAAATTTACGTTGGCGGCAATTTTTTGAGTAGGAAGTACATACTTCATACATAGTGATTTAGATGTTCAACAATGTAAAGCAGAAAGACCACTTTATGATAAATGCTAACAAATTAATTTTTTCAGAAACAATGCAAAATTTTGATAACTTAATCTTATTGGGTTTAATAAAATAAAATTATTCATCATATGCTGCTGGGTTTTGCATGATATCTTATCTACTGCTGTATGCTCATGATTCATAATACATTAATTCAAATATATTCAAAGATAAAAAAGAATTCATCCTAAGCCCAACAAAATCAAATTTATTTTAAGCAACATCAAATTATTCTCGATTACCTCATTCTATATAATGATACTTCATCTAAAGTTTGTATGTGGTGTTAGGATTGCTGGATCCAATAAAGACTAAAATCGGCTAAATATGATTATTTTAAAAGTGGTAAGTCATTGTTGAACTTAAACAACAGTTTATGGAGAGTCATCACTGAGCTTGAACTATAAAATATATTGATTAGAAGATTCACTTCTGATCATGCAAGTAGCCTCAGTGGTCTTGTATTCTAGTCTCATAATAAACTATGTACTTATAACTCCTGGTCTGTTTCATTCTGTCCTGTTCTGTATTTATATGTCAACAATTAGACTACAAAATTGAATCTGTTGAGTTATTTGCTGAGACTAACACATTCTGTACTAATGTCACATTCCAGAGACTAGATTCCAGCAGCTCCAAACCAATATCTAATGTTAAAAGTTCTTTACCACAAGTTTCAAATAATACTTTGTTACCTGCTTTGTGTTCCTATTGCTAGTGTTAAAGCATACTGTCCTCAGTACAATATGATTGTATTTGATGTACTGGACAATTATGCCAGAATGTGCTTTATAAAAAAAGACATTTTGTTAATAAAATGTAATTTGCTTAATCTTATATCATCTCAGAAAGAATTCAACATTGGACATTAACTAAGAAATGAAGTGTCTTCATTTAAACAGTCAATCAAGACCATGTAATCTCATAGTACATGAAAATAAGAAAAAATGAAATTTATACTTTTATGTGTCAATAACTTGCAATCTCCAGCAATCTTCTCTGATACATGCAGCCCATCAAAATGAATTTTGAGCAAAGGCACAAGAAGCAATAAAAACCGTTAGATGTTCATCAGACTATTTAATAGCGCACATCAATTTTGTCCCTTTGATAAGGAGATAAGTTGGAGGAGCTGACACAACCAATAGATCAATACTCATATAGCCAACCTTGATGCTTTTCAAACAGATAAACCTAAGGATCAAGTTTATTCAGCTCTGTACAAGCTCATTGTTTTAACAATAAAATACAATGAAGCTTTTTACGTGGCAATCATTTGTAACTGCAGTCTTTGACTTAATTAGAGTAGAACCAGGAAAAAGC
The DNA here is from genome assembly GCA_032358265.1 of Vaucheria bursata. Taxonomy (NCBI): domain Eukaryota; class Xanthophyceae; order Vaucheriales; family Vaucheriaceae; genus Vaucheria; species Vaucheria bursata. The sequence continues at coordinate 61,630 of JAULBW010034259.1, read as the reverse complement.
AATGTAGATGTAGCACTTAAAATTTTCACATAAATCATGAGCTAAAAAATTTTGTTGAAAACAAACTTTTAAAATTTTAAATTGTTCTTTAAGTATTAAAATATACTTGTTGAAATAATTGATTACTAATAGCATGCAGAATATATTTTAGTCTTGACATTTCAAAAGGTAGAATTTCATTAATTTGAAAGAGGTTATACATTTCAATCATACCAATATATTTTTCTACTAAAACAATAATAGGCAGTGACATCAAAAATGGTACAAGCTTTTACTGTGCACACAAGTAAATTGAAAAGGAATGGCATATTGCTACAGCTGCAAAGTGCCATAGAAATGACCCCTTGCAATTAAAGTAATAATAAATCATTTAGTGCTTCCTATGGAAGTATTGAATTTTGTAGTTTGCAAGTATCTATTTTTTCACAACCAGATTTATGCCACATTCACCAAAAAGTGTCATCCCTTACTGCGCAAATAAGCAGTATCAGCAATATGTAAATCCACCATCCAATTTTTGAAGAATATTACAATTTAACTGAGATTTGGATATGATCAGAGGTAAAATGCTTTGGATGAAAAAGTATTCATTACTATTTGTTCAGCATGAAAACATGAAAACATGAAAAGATAAAATATATTTATATTAAATCATTGCAAGGTATTATCTGGAGTCATAGGCTATTTTAAAATACAAAGCAGTAAGTGAGGAGGTAAAATTTAATGGCAGAATAATTTTATTTTTGCTGAAATTAACAATGGTTCATTTTCAACCAGGATGGTGCAAGTTCTGTTTCCAGCATAGCAGATAGTGCTGAAAAGTCTAGTTTCCATGTAAATGAAGATTATTTATGTAGAATGCATATTTTTGAAGAGCATTAGCATTATCTTGACCATCTTGATAAGATATTAAAATATTATTGCAGGTCATCAATGAGTAGACCATGTTAAAGTATATTGGATCCAGGACTTGTTATCGATTATAAACATATAAAATCAGTTTTTATCTTCATTATATATTTTGGTTGTTTGTTTTAATATCAATTTTAAGTATAATTTCTAAAAAAATAACAATTTTGTATAACATAAGTTCAAATATATTTGTTGTGAAATGTATCATCAACTGCAGTTTTAACTATATAAATATAGTTGCATATTTCATCGGTATGTATTGATTGAAGCATCAAATATTGCTAAAAATTATAAATCGTTAATAATTTCATATATTTATTCAAGAATGTTAGGTTGGTATTTGAAATATTAAATTTTTGTTAGAGATTAACTTCTGTTCATGTTAAAAAGTAATTCAGCATAAAAAGCAAATCTAACAGTCAATCTGCATTATCTTCTTTTTCATTTGAGATATAAAACGTTTCAGTTGGTTTCAGTAATTTGAACAGTGCTGCTTTTGTAAAAAAGAAAAAAAATGATGCGCCTAACTTTCTTGACAGCACTGTATCAAAATTATTGGACCATGATTCATATTCAAAGTTCTCTTTTAGGGCTTTATATCCAAGGCCGATCATATCCAGTTAAAATTGGATAACAATTTGTTAATACTGGATAACGGTTTGTTAATATTGGATAAAGCTCTATCAATCCAGATTAAAGCTTTGGCGCTTAGTATTACAAATTTGTTGCTCATGACTTGTGGAAAATATCGTGGTTCAAATTTCATGTTGCAGGTCACTACATTAAAAAATAATTTAGGTATACATCATATTCCAGTACTCATTAATCCAGGTTGTGGAATACATTGAGATAACATTGAAGTGTTAAAGGCATAGTTTATGGAAGTATGGTCTGACTAAGAAGAATTTGACACTTTTAATCTTATGAACGACTCGCTATAAATTTGAATTTATTTCTTTTGGGCTGATATTGCTATTTCTTGGTTTGTGGTATTTTATCCAATAAAAACTCCCCAAAATATACCAAGATTTGGTTTTTAAACGATACGTAACAGTCGATATTCCATAAACCAACTGTCTGTTAAATGATATAGTCCATCATTCAATGGCTTTACTGCTCCAGCAATTCCATTTGCTGGTGTACATCGAAATCTCCAATTGTATTTGCTAATTGATTTCTTTGTTTAACCAATAGGATCAGTTTATGAGATGCCAGGTGCATTAGAAAGTTTCGAAACGAGTTATACTTGGATGTCTACCTTACCCCATAATTATGTCTCAAACGAAAGGTCGAGAATCACGGAAATAGACAAAGAACTATTCTTTTCAAAATACACGCCGCAGTATTTAGCTGGACCTTTTATTTGGAACCGAATTATGTATGAACAGTTTAAATCACCCAAGAAATATCACAAGTTGGGTAAAATGAAAAACAACAACTACTCAGATAAGCCCACAGAATATAGACCCACAATTTGTTTGGGAGCTGGGTATTTGAGCCAAAAAGTGTGCAAAGATTCGTACCCATTCATATGATAAGATACATTACGCATCGATAATAAGACCTGTATACATTGTAACGCATGACCTATAGAAATTAAAATACCAGCAATTAGGGTATCTATCCATTTCTTATATTTAAAATACCCATTATTTGAATAAAGTTGGGTACATGAATCATACAAGTTGTTCATCATATACTGTCTACCTACATACTTCCATGCATACATCCATCCATACACATTAACCCATAATCTACGAAAACTTTGGTATGAGCAAGGGTACTCTTTTCTTGTATTCCTGGTACGCTTTATTCGATCCATAGCTCTGGTCCATTTTTTGTTCTAGAAGAGGAATTCCGGACACAAAGAGGAGCAAAAACGAGATAAAGATAGGACTGCTTATGCCTAGAACAAGCTGCTTAGGGCTAGTCAATGCTGGTACGGCAGAAAAAAATACAGACCACCATACTAACATTTCACCAAAATCTGCAAAAAAATATTCTTGTTATAACCCCCCAAGAAACAAAAAATATTCAATTCAGTAAATTCCTCTGAATACAGCAAACCTGTAATCTAATGAATAATTGGTTGCATTTTGAAATCGGAATGAACTTGAACAAGTATACCTTTCCACTTATTTGTGGTAAGTGAAAGTTCATCTATCCAAGATTAACTCTGAAATATAAATATTCAATTAAATTTCACCTTTCCGCAGAGCGAACATTCATTTCTTACCCAATTCTAAGATTTTATTAGCATTTTATAAGAAAGGATTATGTATTATAGAATTTATAGCCATGCATGTTCCTATATATATTACAATTAGGATGTCTGCTGAGCGACCAGAGTCCTTCATCTATCCATCGATTCCGATTGGCTGGATTCTTCTTAAATTTACGCTTCTGCCAGTCTAAAAATACAATAAATATTTAAAATCTATTCATGGCATCTGTGGGGATGGAGCTATAGTATTAATGATATAGCAGAGTACGAGCAAAAAAATCAGAATAGCTCAATTTAAATTCAAAAAATTATCTTGTCCATGAAAGTCTTTTTAGCTACTTCAACTTAAATAATATTCTAGAATCTTTATAGAACATTACATATTCCATCTAGTATAAAAAGCAGGTGCCAGTATAATATGTAGCCTACTAGTGTTTTATATTTAGAAAAGTAAAGAATATTCTTCAGAATCTCTCTACCTACTTGATAAAAATTATTCTACAATTATCAGAATATTCTACATAATGTAACAATAATTCTCTCTAGTATACAAAGTAGTTGCCAATATTATATGTAGTATACTTGGTAAGGTCAATCTATTATCCAAAATTGCACTAATTTTTACAGTTAAAAAAATTCTTCCAGGCTTAACAGCAATGGGGTAACCCGGGTTGATGTATGGGACCTGAATAAGGCCCCTAATAGGTTAAATTTGAGTGTTACAAATTGAATGACAATGCTTTTCCGTATGCTAGAATTTTCAGCACCAGATCTTTCTGCATTCTTGGAATAAGGTGAAGAGTTAAATGCACAGGCTTGTTAACTTTTTTTAATTTGAAAAGGTACTAGTCCATATGTAAGCTAACATCTCGTTAAGTTTCTCTATTTTTTTGCAAAATATTTTCATAACTGATAACTGTTGATTCAGAAACTGGCATATGTATGTAATTCAACCTAAAAGTAAAAAAGTAATTGTAGCTGGAATTCAATGACATTCCCCAATCGAAGTAAAATTATTTACATAAATAAATATATATGTATGCAGTCTCTAAGTCCAAATCCTATATAAATTCAACATTGAACATTTCTATATAAAAATGTGAAGTGGTAAAGAAAAATTTGATGCTTCTCATCTAAAAATATGTGTTTCTAGCTGTATGCCTAACATAGTTTTTTGCCAGCCAAATCCATTTCTCTTCTTCTGCAAATTATCTCTTTGTAAACATGAGGTAATTATTGACTTGATTAAACACGCTACATACGGACGATTAGCATACTTGAGCACGATCGTGCAAATATTTGACATAAAAATACGTTCTTTGAGTAATTCATTACATACGTACTGGAGTAAACTATCATCATTTAAATCGATGAATCAAAAGATTCGTATCATACATTGTAGACTTCGAATATATTGGATATAACAAATAAATTTGTAATATCCGAACTCTACTTTATATAAAAAACAGTTATTAAAAAATTGATCAATCAGAGCCCCCAGGTTCAATGCATACAATAGAGGTAAGAAATAAAAATTGATGAAACAAACCTGCTACGGACTCAAAAAGAAATCCACACGAAAAAGCCAAAAGCGCAATTTTACCTCCCATACCTAACTTCATCATTTCGGTAGACTTTAACTTTCCAAAATTAAAATTTGTAAGCGTGACAGGAATAGAAACGACCCATGCCCAAGCAGCCTATGCATATAGAGGGGATAAATCTAAGGCTAACCTGTATGCATGCATACGTGAAGAATCTTCTGATTGTAATATTTTACAGAATGAATCCGGTATCCTTTGAAAAGCGGATAGCAAAAGTTCCTTAACTAGATGAAATCTAGTACATCCATGGTTCGGCCCTCCAAATTGAGTAACAGCATACATTGTCAGAAGGAAAAATCGATATTTATAATTATAACTATTCAAACACCACACCTAGGCAATATAGTTGAACTGACCCTTGAAAACCAAATATGAGGGCATTATCTGAAACGGTGTTATATGCGAATAAATAACTTACTTTCGGTTTTTTACCATTCCCAATACAATCCCATGGGGGGGGAGGAATAGTTACATGCAATGGATGACAGCACGTGTTGATTCGGAGTATTTTTCATTTCAAATTTTACTCATAAATATTACTATAACAAGAGTAGGTAGAGTAAAGAACGATATTCTGACAAGCAACATTAAAAATCGGTATAACATTTGATTAGGCTGTTTTTCAACCAATTGAAACAAAAAGATTAATACACATGTATACATATAACTGTTGAACGAATAAATAATTTCCTCTAGAGTCAAATGCACATATTTATATATGTATATATATATCTGTTACATGCACATTTGAATACCGTAGAACTTTAATATATTTCGACCAATCAACGTTCACTAGCCATTCATGATATACGAACTCTATAAAATGCACCCTAAAAATGAATACTTCAATTTTAGCATATATTATCACTTACAATTGATTGAACTAAGGCCTTCAAGAAAATTAAGAACAGCAAACTGCTTTGAATAGGTCAAATTTGCTTTCAATGAATTTTTACTCATAAAATGAATAGGTGAAATGTCCAAAATTCAGATTTTTAATCATAAAAATTCTTTTGGAGGTCTTGACAAATTTTTTATATCCGAAGTTTACTATATTTATTTTGAACGAAACATTATTGAAATTGGTATCTGCTACCGACTTTGTTCAATAACTCGAGCCAACAAAGTTACTTTTTAGTATATTATGTAAATTTCACTAAAAAATCTTACCTGGATCATCCAAAATCCGGCTAAATTCAATGGAAAATTACTCTTAGAAGAATCAAACCATTTCTCCCCTTTTTTTGGTAAAAATTGAGCTAGTCGCGGATCACTGGGAGAAGTTAGTATACGTTCAAATAAATGACAAGCTAGTCGAGTGCCCCAAATAGATACAGCAAGACTAAGAAGAGCTGGCCGAGAATAAGGATGTAAATGAACCCCATTTACACTGAAAATAAAAAGAATAATTAAAATTATATTTGAGTCGTGCCTTGATTACCCCATCTCTCTCCCCCGAAAAGTAATTAAAAAATTGCTTTCCTATACTTATTCTTAGAGCCGCAATTATGTATTTTCAATAACAATCCTTAAATGAACAATAAATTTGAAGCAATAAACTATTATAAAAAACGCCAAATAAATCATGCAATTGAAAAATTAATATTAGTGACTTATTGTATAGTTCAGACAGCTTTTACGGACTAATAAGATCATTGCATAATCATTCAAGTTTTATTCGATTAAAATATACTTTCAAATTGTTCAATTTCCTCAACCAACCAGATTTAGCAGTTTCTGAAAATACTGAATTTTAGTGTTCAATTAGCGGGATAGTTAAATGTAAAAACGTAAGCAAGAGTAATAATGTATGTTGCTCATATAACAAAAAGTATGTTGAACGGTCCAATGATTTCTGCTTTGATCTCTTGTGCTGTAAATTTATTTGTCAAATAAACTTCAACATCATTAGAAACTAATTATTGAATATACCAATTTGGCTAGCAGGGTAAAGAATTTTACATACTATTACATGTACCATCAGTTAGAAAATATTTTTTAGTGGCATTTTACTTTGAATCGCTGTTGTAGTTGAGTTGTTACAAAAAGGTTATCGATGTGAAAAATATGGAAGTAACAACCCACATAAACTTACCTAACCATAGAATTATAATGATCATCATATGGCAGTTAATTACCAAACTTTTGACTGCCGCTACATGATTATAAATATTAAACGTAGCTGAATTGACGGACTCATAACAATTGCAAAAAGTAAAAAGTATATCATTATGGTTTGTTAAAGAGTCTTTAGCGGCGATTGATAGGCATGGTTTTTCACTTACTATGCTGACGCAGCTGCGGAGCATACAAATGCTCCTGTTCCAAACAAATCGGTAAATTTGTGAGATTTTGTCGTTGCAGTTAGCGTAAAGCCAAAAAGATTGATCCCGCCAATGATTGCTGCAATACGAAATTTGATAAGAAATGATTCCGTATAAGCTGTAAGACAGAAAACATACCAGCTGAATATAGGAGACCGCTGGCATCTCCTCCCTTCGCAGCTAGAAGAAACTTGCCAGGTTCTTTAACAAAATTCTGTAACGCACCCGACATCATAATACTTCAACAGTAATTATATATATAAAAGGTACTTCGATCCAAAAATGCTGCTAACTAAATATGTCACTTACAATGTGTCAAGAGAATAGGTTTTAAGGTTTTATTTAAAAAACCATAGATTTTGATTTTAAAATTGATGTTATTTTTTAGTTTTTATTCTAAAAGTCGTTTAACATGATTCCAATGAATTAAAAGAAAGACCATTGAAATGACTTCAACATTTATTCTCATGTCAACATAGTTCTAATCATTACAAGAAACTGATAAATAGTGATTTACCTCACAATGTACAGTTGCCATCAAGTCAACTCAAGATGAGAGCGAAATACAGCCAATAGCAATATTGAGTATAAATGTGAAAATCTTATTTGATGCAAAGCCTTATACGGTCCAATACAACCTAAATTGATAAATTCTACGTAAACTGTTGCCAAATACAGTGTAATAAGATTAGCTTATTCAGTATAAATAATATTTGGGTAATTATATATCAGTAATGTATTCCCTTTCAACAATGTAGCTTTTTCAATACCTGGTATATAAATTAAATGTGCATACAAATGAGAAGGCAACCCTTACTTCAATGGACACACTCTCAGCCAAAGATATCTCAAAAATACTCTATCTGTTCATACTAAAAGAGGGGTTGAATCTCTTCATGCATCAGATATGTCATGCAACTTTTGAATATCTGATCTCAGAAATATTTTATCTTTTAGAAAATAAGCTGTTTGTGTTGTACAGGTTTAACATACTCTATAACTTTTAATTATTGATTATTCAATCGGTAAAACCAAATGTAACAGTTGCAGTTTTATAGCACTTTCTCTGAAAGAAGTCTGCATAGTTTTTAGCTAAACAAAGCCTCCAACTAGTCAAAGCAACTTTGTGTGCACATGATTGTGAGGTACTGAAAAATAAATATTGGCTAAAAAATATCAAATTCTAGAAAAATAGTCTTTGATTGGACAATGAACAATTTATTTTAATTTATTGCAAGAATTATAAATATCTAACACCATGAAATGTATTGAAATATTGTTAGGAATTAACTCCCTTAGGGATTAATTCTATTTTTATAGATGCAGTCAGTGTTCATTTATGACTTTCCGAGTAAATTGGCTGCACAGATTCAAGTAGGGTTTTATATTTTTTTATGTTAATGAAGTTAGCTCACTCCTATCAATACAGTTAGTGCATGGTAAATACACACATTTCTGTCATAGTTTCTTGTGCTTTGTTGTGTTTCATGTTTCTAACAAATGGTGGTTGCAGATAACAGACCAAATAAATTGGTACCAATTCAAAAGGTTAGAAAAATAAATACTTCTGTACAGTCATACACTTATTTATAATGTTTCTTTTGAATAACAAGGTTTAAGTTAAACATCTTGCTGCTGCCAATAACTTTTCTATATTACAAGATATGCCAGTATTGCATATCATATGCCCATCAATCAAGTAGATAAAACAAATCATGCAGAAGTCATTATGAGTATTCCAAAAAACAGGTAGAATAGTACGCAAGGTGTCATCAATGAATATAACTTTTAGTATTGATTTTCTTCTTGTAAATTTGGAGGAAGAAAATGTATATTTTTTAATGTTTTACAACTTTGAAAGTCTTTTGTATAGTTTCAGTAAACCTCAAATGATATTTTAGAATTGGGAAGTATATTTTGAGTTTGTAAAAGAATACAATTATAAAGACTAAGCTTTGCATGCATCCAAGATAAAATTTTAATTCAGATACAGTTTAATCACTACAAAAAGTTGTGATGCACCTTTGAAGATGACAATACACCTCTATCTAGTATGTTGGATGTCAATAAAAATTTCTGTTTTGATTCATATAATGATCAAATTTATTTCAGTAGTATATTTTTTTTGGAGATGAATGAACTTTATATTTTATACTCTTCAATACCTTGTCCATTTTACCGTGGATGAAAAGGATTTATGTGCTTTGGTATGTAATGAAGTCCATTATATAAATTTAAAATACGTATTTTCAGTAACTGTTTTACTAGAATAGTATTTTTGTTAGAAGCTAATATTGCACCATGTCTTCTATTTAAAACATCTGAAGTATTTGCTAATATTGTTTGCATTTGAGTTTAGTTAATATATTGGAAATGCTACTGATGCAATGTGTTGATGAGATTTGCTCTTGGCAATACATAAAGCAAAACTAATAACAACTATTGTACATGCTTTTATCCTGGGTTTCTGTTTCTCTGTTCTTCTATGAAATCACATGTATCATAATTTAGTTAGTCCTTAAATAATGCTTACAAGTTTTTTATATGAAGAATTTTATGAGCAAGCTGATCATTAAGAAAAGCTAATTTGAATTTTAACACTGTTTTGTAAAATTTAAGGCAAGAATTTTTGAATGGCTCTCAAATTATGACTCTTCATGATCCTCAATTAGTTTATATGTCTTACTAAATTCCTTGTCTAATTCAGGAATTGTTCCAATGAAATGAGGTTTTTCTTGTAATTTTACAAGAGCAACATGGAGTATTCAAATAAATATGCATTATATAATGCAATCGTATGCAATTTATTTTCCCAGATAGCTTTCAATCCAAAGCTAAATATTCAGTGACTACCTTTTAGACAAATCAACAAAGTACCTTTTTGCTTGAAGTTCTCACCTTTCACAATTTTGATGTTTTTTTGTAAACAGAAATTTTGGTAACTCGCAACATAGAAATTAATATTTCACTTCTGTTTACTGAGAGTTTACTCTGGGTAGAGAGGGAGGCTATACAATGATTAGCCTACAATATCATTCTCCAGAATATTCAGAAATGGCTGGTTACACAAACTAATTGTTAAAGTAAGTTGATTTTAACAGCCTTGTTTAACAATGGAACAACTTGATATCCATTGAGAGTGCAGAGGAATTCCATATTAACAGTTACAGATCTGTATTTAAAACAGGTCGTTTCACGGGTAAATATTAAGACAGTATTTCAACTCAGAGTTTTCTTTATCAATATTTAATTCATCAACTAAATTATAGTAAGTGCTATCGCAGTGATAGTAAGGTGGCACAGTGCTGCTGCCAATCATCGACTGAACCATCGCCCAAGAGGTTAATTGCATTGAAATAATTACCTTTCAAAATGCACTAAAATTACACTAAAATTCTACTAGAAATTCACGTGATTTGCGCTAAAACTTTGTTAAGGTTACAATTAACATTATATTCATCATTGATGATCATCATATGTTTAGAGTTTCATGGATATGGTTTTTCGTTTCGCTACATCTAAATCTAAGAAAGTTAAATTTCCGAAAATTTCAGATTTCCACTAGGCTTGGACTGAAAAGGTCCAGGGACTCGAGTAGTGAAACACTACCTGGTATGCAATCGTCCCTTTCAAGATTTCCGTTCGAAAGAGATGAGTACATTCGATTATTGTTGAAGTCGCTCTCCGATATGGGTTTCAAAAACACGGAATTAGCACTGGAAGCAGAGTCCGGAATCTGTTTAAATGAGCCTTACTTGCCTGTAATTCGTGGTGCAGTGCTTCAAGGCGATTGGAAACGAGCAATCAAGCTTTTGGATCGCGCCAAATTTCAAAATCGTATATCTCAACTTAGAGCTAGCTTTGAGGTATAATTTTTATAATTTAAATTTGACAAGAATCATGAATTTCTAATGTAAAAAATCTATATTTTGACATAATTGCCTCAGGTACAGTTAATTTTTTATTTACTCTTATTATGTAGAATTTAATCTACGCATTTAAGCTCTATCAAATTTTTAGAAATGCATACAGAGCAAGTCAATCATATGGTTTTTTGTTCGGATAATGTCACTGTTGCACTTTTTTGAAATTATAATTTGGATAACTATCTTAGTTTTCAATAAAATTTGCAGCTGTTACGGTTCTTTTTGATGAATCACTTAGTACTATAAACAGAAAGAATTAATTTTTATTACTTTTTATGTATAGATCATGCGGCACAGTTACATTGAACTTTTATTATTGGATCAAACTGAAGCGAGTTTGTCGGTTTTACGTAATGAAATTCTGGGATATCATAAAGCTATGCAAGAACTAGTCGTCCCTGAGAACACCACATGTCACACTGTCGATAAAGATGTTGAAAATTTGGCTGCTCTCTTGATGTGTCCAGATGCACTATCTGTGCGAAGTGCGGTGTCCTGGGGTCTAAATACCACACTGGAAACTGAAAGAGAAAAACTTTTCCATTCTATTGTTGGATTGATGGCACCTGAAGTGGTGAGTGCCATAGAAAAGGCTGAAATTGACTTGAATGGGAGATTATTTTTGCCCTATTTCATTAATTTTATAAACTAAACTTTGGATGTAACGAATTGGAATTTAGCAAATGTTCACATGTAATGAATGAATGAAAAAGTCATGCTCTGCAGAGTTCAGGTTCAATTTTCAGGTATAATAAATTCTGGATAAGACGAATGAATTCTTGAAGGCATGTATTGGAATTTAACCGTATTAGCCTAAACCTAAAAAAAGATTTTTTATTGGTATATTTGCTTTATTTTCGAAATGATTTTTTGATGACTTAAAAATTTGAAAATTAGCCTTTTCTAGATGCCAGTGCCAATACATTTGGATAGAAAATGTGTACAGATTTCTAGTTTCAATAATTCTCATGTTTTTTAGGTGATTTTCAAGATTACAATCCTTTACTGTATATTTTTAATGAAAGTTTCATATTGAATTTTTCGTAAACTCTTTGTATTTATTTGCAGCGCATTCCCGAGTATCGGCTCGAAAAGTTAGTGTGCCAAGCGTTACAGCTTCAGTCAGAATTGTGCGAGTATCATAATACGAACAAAACGAAATTTCCCTTGTCTGAGGATCATGCCTGCTCCAAAACACAAATTCCTGGTATATTTCTATACTATATTGATGGATCTATCCCAAAGCTCAATTTTTTGCATGCAAAACTTGCATATATATATAAATCGATATATTGAAGATCATATCTGACCCAAGACTTGAAATCTTAGTATGTTTTTTTATACAACATACATAAATGTATGTTGTATAGTAAAAATTGCACCTATTGTAAAACATAATTTCCTGCTACATTTTCTTATGTTAACACCTTTATTCATAGCAGAAATTTGTTTGTTAAGGATTGTATCTGAGAACTTAAAGTCCTGGTACATGCAGCATATGTAGATATTAATTTTGAATCACATGTCCTTGAAAATACAAATTTCTGGTACATTTTTATATCAGTTATTAAAACCTTTTCTTTTTCTTAAAATCCTTCCTGTCTTGTTCAGTAGTCAATTCTACAGGTTCACCGTTTAAATGTAAATTTTTCAAAAAATTATTAAAGTAATTTTAATGAAATATGTGCTGTTCAGGAAAGACGAAGTTTGTGTTAGATGGTCACGATAAGAAAGAAGTATGGTGCATGGCATTCTCGAATAATGGGATACTATTAGCTTCTGCTGGACTTGATGGAAATGTGTGCATCTGGGATGTATTTACTGGTGATATGATTCATAAGTTGAAACTGGATTTTTATGATAAAGCGGAAAAATCCTCTGCACTGACCCTTCGATGGAGTCCTGGTGATAAGTGTTTGTTAGCTGGTGGTCAAGATGGCGTCATAAGGTATGTACACAGATACATATCTACATGATAAATACATACCAAACAAAAAATGGGCATCACGAATATGATGATATCAGCAATGGATCTTTTCTATGACCAAGGTTCGTGAAATACTACCCCATCATTCTCTCTGTTGAATTAACAGAAATCTTCACAAGATTTGTTAACTCAAATAAAATTATTGACTTAATAACTCTTAGTTTGGTTCTTATAAACTGACTAATAATTCATGTTGATAATTGCAATGAACGTAAATCATGAAAATGTATAGTAGCAAATGAATAAAATTAGTGCATTTGCCATCAAGATTAACGAATCATATTCTTATTTACATACGTATGTATGAACACATATTTCAACTTATTAACCCAAATTACAGATAAATCATGATAATCAATAGTATTTCACATCTTTTGGGGTTAATTCAATGGAATGTTGCTGGCAGTGTAACTTACGAACTTGTAACGTTAGTTGTTAAAGGGACGTTACTAGATAAAATTTTTGCAGGATTTGTCCAGTAGCAGTTAAGTATTGCTAACCTAGTAATATATCCAGTAACAATAATATCCTAGTATATTACCCAGCAATGTTGACGTTAATGTTACTGGATTGTATTCAGCTGAGGGAGAAGGGGGGGGGGGGGTAATTAAAAGTTCTAGAACATTTTACCTTTATGGGGAGCATTTTCTTGGGGGAAAAGTTCCATACGTACAGTAAACCTAGGATATAAGGAATATGTCTCAACCTCCAAGTTGATAGAGTTTTGTCCTTCATTCTTCAACAATATGTCTGATAAAAAAACTTTATACAGTAAACATCCAAAGTTTGCTATATTTAAAGGAGTTGGTCTAAATTTCCAAAAGAATCCATGACTTTGTTTGAGTACCATAAGGAGGCAGTTACTGGCTTGGCTTGGCTTCCTAATGGCGAAAAATTTGTGTCTGGTTCACTGGATAAATCGATAGTTCTGTGGGGTTCCATTGGATTGGTATGTATGTTTTCGAAATGATATACATATATGTATCTGTACGTGTTAATATACTGCTAGCTATATTTATTATATATTAGTTATTTTGATGCATACTTGAATAGTATACTATCTAGTATACTAGCCTTTATTTGACCAAGCAGTTTGAGAACAACATTCTAGAACAATTCTATGTTGAAGTTGTACACTTTAGGGACTCTTTAATATCTCTCTACCTTTCCTATATTTTTTCTCTGCTGCCTCTCTGGCTCTGTGCACTGTAAAATACTAATCTTAACAGTATTTATATATTTATGTGTAAGGTAATAGTAAAGTGTGGTTAACAGATTTAACTTGAAGACAGATTGTAGTAATGGTTATATATATATATATATATATATATATATATATATATATAAAATTTGCTCTAATATGAATGAATGAGGCAAGTTTTACTAGATCATTAAAAGTGTAATGATAAAAAAATTTGAAGTTTTAAAACCCTCATTGAAAAAATTCTGAATATTTAAATGATGAACTTTTGAAATATATAAATATACTTGATAGTGACATATGTCCTTACTGGCTTTTGAATATCTTTCTTACGTTTTGAAACTTATTGGGGCATAACTATTAAATTTATAAAGTAATAATTTAAAGCTGCCACATCATCAGCACCCCGAATATTGTAAGCTTCACTTTTCAAATTGAGTTTGGCTGATATTAACCATTTACCCTTTCATGGTCAACTTAAATTATTCTGAATCAATCGTTTCGTAGTGAAGTTTAAATAATTTGAATGGCTGTTCTGACTGACCATGGAATTTCATCCCAAACGAAAGTTCAGTCTAAATTTTGGGTATATTTGTTTGAAAAGAATAGTTTTTTGTGCATATTTCCATAATTGTGACCTTTCGTTTGAGTTATGATTCTAAGGTCAAGGTAGACATCTAAATTTGAACAGTTCTTTATGAAAACTGTTCCGAGCTTATTTGCGCACAAAAAATATCTTGCTTCAGACGGTTGGAGGAAATTTTGGATATAGCTAATTCGCTTTTAATGAAATTTTTACCTCGAACAAGTGTAAAGTCTCTATTTTTAAATGGAGCTTCAGATATTCGGATATAGCAAAAAAATCTGACAAATTTGTTTTATCCGAAATTTATTTCTAGATTCAACTTAACCACGTATTGATTTACTATTGTAGATATTCCATATCTGATACTGTTGGTTATATCAAATACTGTCAGTTATTCAAATATATTGAATTCATTATACTAATATGCACCAGCAAAGGGAGGTCAGTGGAGTGCAAAGCCATCTAATAAAAGAATATATCCTTTGCATATAAAGAGTACACCTTGCATTTTGATTTTTCATTAGTATAGATAGACTTATTTTTTGTTTGAAATAGGTGCTGGCTCAGTGGTCTAAAGAACACGTAAGTGACGTTACTGTAAATCGCGATGGCTCTATTGTATATGCAGTATTTGGTGATAGTATAATTCGATCATTTCGTATAGTTGATGGTCCGAAACCGTATTTTCAGCTGCTATCGTCAATTAATGGCATATCCACTGGTATTTATGCATAAAAATGTATACATGTATATATATTTATATATATATATGCGTGCGTGCAAGTGTGCAAGCTTAATTTTTATAATTTTATATGAAATATGACCAAAAACAGTATCAAATTATCATATTGATTTGATTTTTTATTTGCTTTAAAATTTCTGCATTAAATAATTCATATGGTATAGTTTTTGATGTTATGTTAATTTCAAGTAACAAGGAAATAACAAAATATGCGTTAGTTATTGTTGTGAATAGTTTAACGCTCGAATGTGGCATCAACTTAAAGTAACACGACAATTACAAATTATGCATTATTTTATTGTTATTAACAGTTGGACCAATTTTACCTCCTGATCAAATTATTACTTCAATAAGTTTAAGCAACGATGACAACTACATGCTGATACAAACAGCTGGTGATAAAGATAACTTATGTTCCTGGGATATGAAACGCTCGATAATGACTCGCTACAGCGGCATGAAGCAAGGAAGGTAATTATTCGTATTATACCTAACATAGATGCCTCGACGTATGTATAAAGTAAAAGTCTTTGGGTATAAGTTAGCTACAGCCGTACAATACGTATACAGCCGTACAGTGCGTATACAGCCGTACAATACGTATACAGCCGTACAGTGCGTATACAGCCGTACAATGCGTATACATACGCAGTGCTTAAATTTTTTGTCCACTAATATATTATATCAAATTTTTTGTCCACTAATATATTATATCAAATTTTTTCATTCACTATGAATTGAAAATATGTTTTATATTTAGAAAAAATTAAGTAGCACAAGGAAGAGATCTTATGAGGTATGGCTTTAGCAGGAATATATTGAAGAAATGAACACCGTTTGGAATTATACAGAATTTTTTTGAGTCGTTAAAAATTTGGTTAGTACAGTATTCAGAGAAATTTTTTAAATTTTGAATTTTTTATGTAGACACTATTTCAAAAGAGAGCACCTCAACAAGCTGAATAATTTGATTTTAAATATCTATGTATGTCAGTAAACTTTGAATACGACAAGCATGCCGGGATGACCAAAGGCACGATCTAATTTTTTCTTTGTAAGTGAATTTGCTATATCCAAAGTTTACTGAATATTGTTTAATTCGCTTAGGATACAGCCGAAGGCAGCAGAGATGATATCAATCTTCTAACTCCATATTCAAATGGCAGCCAATATATTGGATAGTATACTTTATACTATACTAGTCTGCATCGATATATACAAATATAACTAGCCACGGCTAGCAATTTTCTAACAAGAATGTATCAGAATAATTGACAAACGTATATTTTTTATGTAGGTACATTTTAAGAGGTTGTTTTGGAGGTCGGGACCAAAGGTTTATAGCATGTGGGGGATTTGATGGTAGCATCAAGATATGGAGTAGCAGTGATCAGAAATGCATTACTACATTACAAGGACATGCGTGCACAGTTAACTCGGTGTTATGGAATCATTCCAACGTATTCGTTGTTGCGAGTTGTAGTGATGATGGAACAGTTCGTATATGGGTAGCTGATGACTTTGATCCGTAGCTACCGCTAGACAGATATTTGTATTTATATATATGTCACTGATATTTCTACTTTCATTTATATCGGTTAGTGTCGGATATAACAAATTTGAATTTAATGAATTTTCATCTAGAATAAATAAAAAAGTTACATTGCGGCCAAATTCAGCTTCAGAATTTAGGATATAATAATTTTTCTTAGAAGTTCCGATAGATTCGCTGTATCCAAAAGTTATAGTATTCGGACTGTATTCAATGAAACATTCTGTGCGGATAATGAACTGTGCTGTCGAGTTGATCTGTATTACTCTATTTTACTACATATGTCTTTTCCTAGTACTAGTGTGTCAACCTCAGGTACCCTTGCAACGTTTCTTTCGTTAATCTGGAACAAAAATGTTAAAAACTGTCCTTTTTTGTTGAATATAATATGTATATATATAGTTTATGCACTAACTTGTCATACCGTACACCATTATTTGAAGCAATTTTAGGTAGACCTTTAGTTTTCATACTCGGAATGGAAATTCCTGTATAATAATACCTTATTTGTCGGTTATGCGTATCATTTAAACATAATTCTTTCAACGTTAGGGCCATTTTCTGTGATAAATCATGGTGTCAAAAATATATAAATATGTACAATTTTCGTTATAGTTTAATGCTGTGTTGAATGCCAACGTGCATCATTTTTATGTAATAAAACTCTGGATTTAATAAGCTGATTTTGTCGGTTATGCCAAAACTATCAGTTGATCAAATGTATCTAATCTAAGACGTCAACATGTACCCATAAAGGGAGTCAGGTATAGTGTAAAGCTATCAAATAGTACAATTTATCATTTAGTAGAGTATCAACTGCTATCAAGCTAACTTTGATGAAAGATAATAAATAGATCAGTAAAAATTGTAAATGACTTGGTTAAATTTACCTAGATGACCATCAGAGTCGTAGAATTCAGTTTCTTTCATGCATCAGCACCAAGATTTTCCAAATGTCACGTGAACACTGGATCAATTTTTTTAGTTGAAACTACTTAAAGTGCTGTTATTGAACTTGAGATTCAATTTTAAAAAGAGTTGGTGCTAAATATTTATGAGTAATTGCAACTTGAGATATTTCTTGATTTTAACTTATTTCAAAATAGCAATCTAATTGAAATTAAACTCTAATGTAGAGGCAGAATAAGATTGCTAATAAATACATGAATCTTGTAAAGCGTTACATCTTCAAGAAAAGCAAGTTAGAGATAATGGAGGGAATGCACCATATAAATTTTGAACTTATTATTTTTGGGAAATATCATCTTAATCATTGAAGTAAAACTGAATCTTGTTTATAGAACTGAAACTGGATCCAAATAGAATGCTAAAAATGTTTAAGAATATCTAGTAAATAATTTCAAACCAAAGGTGTCCAGTTAGACAAAAATTTAAATTAATTGCCTAAAAACACTTCAAACTTAATGAAGCTTTGACACAGAAAATATCATAATTTGCCAGCTTTAGGCATTGAGGGAATTGTGATGGCAACAAGGACAATTCAAGCAAGTGTAATAAGGTGCCATTTCAATTCCTACGCTATACTATATTTAGAAAAATGTAGATTACATGACATTTCTTTGTGTCGGTAATGAATCTTGGTTTTACGCTTTGCTGGTACTAATGTGAGATTTCGAGAACCGTGATAAATGTGGTATTTCGAGAGTCGTGGCAAATTTAAGAGTCGTGTATCATTACACCTGCGCAACTTTTTGCATTGAATCTAGCAGATATTTTAATAACCATCCATTATGGTACCAGAAGAGGATATCGGAAAATGCAACAACATAAATGTAGAGGAATTAATTGTTATGAAAAGACCTTGGAGTAAAAGTGATGAAGATTCCACAGATGATTCAGAAACTAGCGAAATGTGCGAAGTATGCGGACTGAACTTACGAAAGTATCGTTGTCCGCGATGTGAAATGCTTACGTGCTCATTGCCATGCTGTTTAAAGCACAAATCTGTTGAAAATTGCAATGGGCGACGAGATATGGCCAAATTTATTGGGCTATCAAATTTTACAACCTCAGGTCATTTCTTTAGAAAGAAATTATAATAATTATAAAAAATTTTATTTATCGAAAGGTCAAACAAGCAATGGTAATATATCAGTGCTATTCTATAATATCAAATAAGTACTAAAAGCCACAAGGAAAAATATCACTGTGCTACCAATTTTATGATCATTCAGTTATGTATATAAGGTATATTTAAGTATAAACTAAATTTGTTCGCAATTTAAGTAACCAATTTTTTACTGTAGACCTTCGAAGTGATTACATGTACTTGGAAGATGTTTTACGTGGTGTTGACCGTGCAAAACGATGTGCTAGTAAATATTCCAACAAGGAAGGTACCAATACTGAATCTAAGCAAAAGCGCAAAAAGTTTAGACGTCAGCCGAATTCAGGAGCATTAAAAAATGGCGTGGTTTCATCTGGTATGAATATTTTTATAGATATTTTGGTACGCCAAAAGTAAGAGGTACCTGCCGAATAGAACTATTTTTCAGTGACTTTCGAAATTATTCTAAAATGAGTATTTCATAGAAACAAATCAAACTAGAAATAGATAAATCAATTTTTTACGTCTTTTTGATGCACGCACAGTGCCGTTTCATCTGGCTTTTCGGCGAGTACCTCTTAATACGGTAGCCCCAATATTTTATTATAGTGTGTACCTTTAAGATGAGCGGTTGATAGTGCACAGAGGTGCAGAGGTACTGGTGGTATACAATTTTACTTTAACATAAAATTGTTCTAGAAAACTGTTCTGTAACTGCATATCCAAATAATGACTAGTATATTAGATATTATAGTATACTAGCTTGTATATGTTTGTAAGGATTCACTTTCTTCAGTATTTCAAATGTATGCATGTATTTATATTCAAATGAATCAGAAGAATTTTTCATCGATCTAACAGACAGTATAGTTCTTTTTAATTATTTTAGAATGTATTCCTAATTAAAACAAAAATTTGAATGCAATGAAAATGTAAACTAATGTTATGTATACATTGATTTACTTAAGAGTTTGAATGGTAAAAGATATATTAATTAATTTGCATGATCAAGTGAACGTATGCTTATAAGACATTTACTAATATTTTGTGTATAGCTAATTTCGGATAAAGCGAATTTAGCTTTCAAGACCACCGAATAAATTCGTTGTATCCGAAATTTCTTTGAATCCGAGAATCTCAAGCTAAAACTTGAAAAAATGTATCTTTTTCATTTATTCGCTACAAGTGAAAAATCCATTATAATCAAATTCGCTTTATCTGAAGTTTTTGTACGTTTGAAATAGTGTGCATCAGTTTGTTTCATATATTCAAGGCTATGAATGTACTACAGGTTTTGAAAGAGGGTTCCCTCAACCTCATGGTGAATGGCTCGATCAGCACCCATTTAGACTTAAGAAACTAGTACAGCAAGCTAACAGTATAGGAATTAATTTACTTTTGATGCCTCAGGGTATGTCACGTCGTGAGTCAAACACTACAAAGGTAATGAAGGACCACCTGGCATCGCATATGCATACATGTTTACACCCTGATACATATCTGCTTACATACAGCTACATATATTTATTAAAATTTCATAAGCCAACAGAAATGCTTTATCATGATTGTTGTATTTCACATTATGATTCATATTATAAATATGTTAATATAGTTGGACAATTTCAAATATCTATAGATAGCGAAAAAATCAAATACTATACTATGGCGAATCGAATGGATGTTCTGCCTCAATGATTCGTATCATTCAGTTGAATCAGACAATATCGACGACTCAAAAAAATTTATTGATGTACTGAGAGGTTTGCTGCGTGAAAAATCTGGGAATGCTCCTTTAAGGCATCAGTTAAAGGAATATTCCAATGCTCCGTTGGAAAATGTCCATCTGTTTATTAAACTTTTTCGAAGTGGCTTGTCAAGTTTGTGTTATTCAAGGTAAGTTTCACATTCCAAAATTTTTGCACTGAAAAATAAAATATTTTTCGCTTGATTTGCTAATGAAAAAAAGAATATCGAAGTACAACTGCTCAATTTGATTCGTGAATAGAAAAATGAACAGTTTCGAAAATATTGACTATATCTAAAATTAAATCATTATTATAACTAACTGATGTCATTTGCTGTGAGATTTTACACATGTATGCATGGGAATATGTAGGCTGGACGTTGATGCAACGATTCAACTGGCTCTGCGTGGTCATACAATAATCGAATATCCAACTATATTTGTATGTATGTCACATGATATACATCGATTTCCAACGTTAGTGGCAGAATTGCCAGACTCGAAAAAAATGGAGGTAATATCGTTCATTTAAGTACATTTATATATATATATATTTTTTTTTATAAAAATGTATAAAATACTAATTTTTGGCATTTTTGTACATGCAGTTCTGGATGCATGTCCACATGCATTATCAAATGTTACTGGTTGAAATTTTCATATCAGCCAAATGCATATTTATTATAATTTGAAAGTATAATGTACGTATGCATCATTATATATCATTCGTGGCAATTTCCATGTCAGTTAAGTTCATGAATGTTTACATTAGCATTCATGTATTTTTTAAATATTTTTTCGTTAAAATTTGCCATCATTAATACATGAAGAACATACATTTTCTTTGCATTGATCTTCTTTATATATTTTTTCTAGAATGAAGAATCTGAAGCATCATCAAGTGAAAGCGAAACAACTGATAATGATAAATTACTAGATGCTCAAGCATCAGGAGATTTTTTGGCCGCTCTAGCGGAAATCGAATTAATGCCATTAGAAAAAATCAAAGAAATCGAAGCTGCCTTTATATGAAAAAGATGGATTAAATTTTATTATTCATTTTTTCATGTATCTATGTACATTTGTATCCCATAACCTGATATAGCCGGACACCATCAGTTCATTGAATTTATTGAATTGGCGGTATCAGGATGCACCAACAAACGAAGCAGGTGGAGTAGTAAAGCGATAATAATAGAAAAAAATGATTTAGTGGACCATTGATTTATAGAATATCAACCAAATATTTATTGTGTCGGAGCAATTGATAAGTATAGCCATGAATTGGGTAGAAATATATTGCATGGCATAGAAATTATGCATTCAATATACTGTTTGCAGCTCGTTGGTGATTCTATAGTTTGGTAATTTTATGTAAAAAATGATTTGCAACATTAGATTGACTGACTGCAAAGTTTTTAACCAAGATTTATAAGTTGCCTTGGTACTAGCATTGACAGTACAGCGGGCTACATTAAAGTGACTCATGCACTTTTCAAAACCAAATATTTTTTTATTCCTTGAATAAAGCACTTGCCAGTTTTATCTCTGACGGACAAGAATTTAACAGCAAACAGTGCTTTTGAACTATTTTTGGCTCACAGAATATTATACTAAAAGAAACATTTTGTTTTTCTTCTGGCGCCATCCTCAAACACCACAAGTTCTATTTCTCAAAGCAAGTTACGTAAGCTCTGAATAGCATCAAAATTTACTAATTGCTCATTGAAAGGCAGTTATATCTCAATAGCAACCATGCGGTACTGCACA
The DNA here is from genome assembly GCA_032358265.1 of Vaucheria bursata. NCBI lineage: Eukaryota > Xanthophyceae > Vaucheriales > Vaucheriaceae > Vaucheria > Vaucheria bursata. The sequence continues at coordinate 38,990 of JAULBW010034259.1, read as the reverse complement.
AGTTTAAATGATGATATTTTCATTATACAATAAGATAGATTTTTTGCTTTGCATTATATTTTTTGCTTTGCATTATATTTCTTGCCATGGCTATTTTTTCCTGCAAGTTTAATTGACTTGCACATTGATGCAAAGTAATCTAGAGTATGCTGGAAGTTCTAATTTATCAGAGTCTTGATTATATTTACTTAACATGAGACCTTAAATCAAGATGAATTGCTAGGCTAGATGCTTTGGATAGCAAATAATCAATAATATGCATGTAGATGCATATAACATTGCAGAAAACTTTTACATTCTGCAGTTGTGATGTAAGACTAATATGGCAAGTCTAAAATCAGCTTTGTACTTTTCCTTTAATTTTTCAAAAACTAGAATTATATCAAGTTTGACAATTTGAAAATAATTAACTTTTGCTTTATATTTAATGTTTGGCATCATATTTTACATATTATTAAACCTTCCTAATTAAAGTACCATGGTTACTATTTAAATAATACTGGTACTGGTTACTTAAAGTGATAATTTTTTGTAGCTATACTTGCTCTTTACTTCTTGACACAAAGCATTTATTGTGACTTTGTGCTTTGTGAGTACAATATAAGAAATATGAAAAGATTCATGTTACCTTCAAAGTTGATATTTCAGACTGGCAAAAAATCAGGGAGCATGTTGGCAATGACTTATATTTAGATATGTTTCATGCTAGATTGTTCTAGATTTAACAGACTAGTACATCATTACCTCTACTGATGTTTCCTGAAACCTAACTCCTAAATATTGCTGTTTACAGTACATGGGTTAGATTTGTTTACATACAAATCCTTCTCAAAAATTTTAATTTTTGAATCTACACTAAACTTAAGTTCAAAAATTGGGATTGCCATAGAAACATTAAAATGGGTAGAACTCTGAGTAATAGATTTATCAGCATAATTCACTGTTTCAACCATTGCTGTAACTAGTGTGTGTGCCTGTCTGCATATTCAATTTGAATTAACACCTTTGTATTCTATTTATGACAAATCTACAACTCCAATCTGATCCATATTAATCGCACTCTACCCAAATCGACTATATTTAGTTGACTGAATTCCAACGGATTGTTTTGTAATCTACCAAACCAATCTGAGACTAACCTATTGTTCCATCAGGACATCTTATTTTTTCTTCGGGACAATTGGGTTGGCATGTTATTTGTTGGAACATACGTAAACATTCCAATAGCTTAACAAAGTGTCACTAACTCTTATTGAGCAATCAGCATCTCACCAAGTCTACTGGTCAACTATCACTAACTATTTCTCCGCTTGAACTGGGATTTCTAAACAAAAGTGGAATTATCTCCCAAACAAATGTTGACAACCTTCTCTATACTTTCAGCACTCTTTAGAGTCTCTGATTGCTGCTCTAGCAGAGGAAACGCTGTCTCCTATTGAAGCCTATTTGTGCTTTGTATTAGTATATTTATCGCACTTAACATCTCAATGTTTGCTTGCTTGTCTTGTCTTTTCTTTTTTCTATCATTTAACAAGATCAAAAGACCATTTCAGAAATGTACGTGATTTGTTGATGACTAGTTAAAATGTGATTACAAATGCTAGAATTCATTTTAGAAATCATGACTTCAATTTGGTAAACTACAATGTACTTTTATGCTTTTGCTGCTTCTAATTAAAAGTCAGCATTTTGTATTTCATCATATACGTGTTAGGAATTAACTCCCTTAGGGATTAATTCTATTTTTATAGCTGTCGTTAGTTTTCATTCATGACGTTCCAAGTAAATTGGCTGCACAAATGCCAGTAAGGCTATATATTTTGTTGTGTTGATAAAGTTAGCTCACTTCTATCAACACAATTAGTGCATGATAAATGAACATATTTCTGTCACAGTTTCTTGTGCTGTATTGTGTTTGATGTTTTGAACAATATGCAAGTGGTAATGCAAGTAGCAACACAATTGCCAAAACAATTGTCAATATGAAGTCAAATTGAGGAAGTATACATACATAGTGGGGAAGATCCCTTCATGGAGGTAATAGACAATTTTAAAAGGCTGTTCATTTTTGCCAGGTATGACATTATCATTGGGAGTTTTTGCTAAAGCATGCATATTTATTAAGTTATTTTATATTCAGCAGCCGTTACAATGACTTTGTTTGGGCAACTTTCTTTAATTTCAAAAAAACTTGTTTTAAGGTACATTTATAGACATAATAACTCAAGGCATCCTACCTAATGATATATATAATGAGATTCTGTATTTTTCCCTGCAGACTCTTATTTATCAGGCTTTCAAAGTAAAGCTACAAGACAATATAAGCATGTGCTTGAGAAGTTACAAAGTAAATTATTCAAAGCTATAGCACCATGTAAATTATTGGCTAAAAGAAAACATGCAGGACTACAAATCATAAGTGAAATGATACTGTTCAGCATGAGATGATTTAATTACATTAGTAACCTCCTAAGGTATCTAAGTTCAAATTTATAAAAAATTAAATTTACCCCAAAAAAATAGATCAATAAAATGAGGCAAATGACCCTAGCAGATAACTATTAGTTTTAAACCTGTTTTGCAGCTTCTGTGATATTATGATATGGACAATGGTTGAGATTTTGGCCCAGTTAGAATTTAAAACTGTATCAAAGTTTCAAAAAATTGGAACAATGATGATATTCTATAAGTTGATGATTTATTAAATGATACATTCTATTGTTTAATAGCTTCAATCTTCATTGACCTCCCTTTGTTGGCAATTATTGGTATTTCTAGTTTGATACATTTTATTCACTGACAGATTTTGGTGTTAGGTAAGGACTAGGATTAGAGTTAAGATAAATTGTCTACTCTCTCATATTTTTAAGGATTTTTCTTTAGGTTCATTAAGTATACTTCAAAAATCTCAACAGATGAAGGGTCAATATATAGACATCTGAGGCTTTTTTGTGTGCACAAAATTTGCATGTGTCAGAGTGGTCAATAAGTAAGGCTAGAGATTAGAGTAAGAGTCATGGATTCAATGCCACCAAGGGTAAAGAAATTTTCCTAATTTTTTTCATATTAAACCATGGAAATAATATTGTTTTCTATATAAAACAATTACTTAATTTTTTTAAGGCCAAAATACCTTTTTAGGATTTTAAAAGGAACTTTTTGTTACAATGCATTTACCTAAGAAATGAATTGTTTTAGAATCTGTTACAGAGTTTCTTAACATGATACTGGTATACTATAAAGGTATGGTACCTCTTTGAAGTACATTTTGAAGATGTGGTGGCATGTGATTTATATTAAAAGAAATGGGGGTTTAGGAATGCAGCCCTTAATATGGGTAAAAGGTGGCGAAGCTCCTGGACATGAGTAATTTCTTTCAATTATCAATACTTGGCAATAACTGTAGCAGAAATAAAAACTTTTTTGTCTCAAAAAAATTTTGTCTTGAAAAATCTGATATGGATTAGATAGGAATTCTTTTGAGTTGTATAATACATTTTTAATTTGTCTTGAGAAAAATACATAACACATAAAAGGCAGAACCATTGATTATGCACTAGTTACAGCAATGGTTAGTACACTGTATAATATTGAGATTACTGAAGCATTGTTCATAGTAATAGAAACTGATAGGGATTCTGGTCAAACTCTGACAGATCTCCAATTGATCTTGGATGGTAAGTTAATGCATAGCTACTGTGTAAGTAGTAAAGTAATGTGGAACTTATATGACAAAATTGATTTAAATAACAATTTACAAAGCAACTTGTTCAAACTATATAATCCATATCAAAGATAAAGAGACCTATTCATTTGATTAAATACAGCTCTTATTGATAATCTGTGCACCCTAATGCTGACATATCATAATGTTAACAACTATGCAACTGAGAATCTAGGAAATTGCATTAAAATTTATCTCCAATGTTTGAAAGTCAAAATTTAAATTTGCACAAAACAATATTTGTGCATCTTTATGTAGGATATCATGCCCTAATTAAATTCAATTCATGTTTTAGTAATTAATTTAGACCTATTGAGATAAAAAGTGTTTTTTTTTCGTTGAAAAGCTTCTGAAAAATTTGTCACCACCCAAAAAACTAATAAATAAAATTGTGGAATTTCCATAGGTGAAATTAAAGTTGATTGTTAGATTGATAATAAAAAATTTTCACAAATAAATATGAGGTTAAACAGCAAGCCAGCATTAAAATTATACCTGAAACTTGTAATGGTCAAGTTACAACTGCATTATAGTGGTAAATTTGTATGAGCCAGAATGGTGCTTGATTTAAAAGTTGTAATTTAAATAAAAAGCTATTGCTAGATTTGAAAAATCAATACAACTGTAAATATTTAAAATTCTTGAAGGTAATATTGTTTTCAAGCTTAAATCTTTGAGCTCCAATAATTTTAAAGCATATGCACTACACTTTCTATCAAGTACTCAGTCTAAACCATTCAATATGTGGACTTATACGAGATATTCTAACCAGTTGTAGGCTTAAGCAAATAGTTTGCTACATATTAAAATAGTACATAACATTTTGAAAATGTAAACAAATAGTTAATTTTCCAATAAAATACACATGTAACTTCTAGCATTAATCTGCTTGTAAACTAACAAGTATTTTATTTTGAATACCTCTAGATTTTCTGTAGTAAACCAATTACATAAGAATTTGCAGTTTTTATAATACAGATGGACACACTTGGTAAATAAAAAAATTCATGACTAGTTTTGTTCCAGCAAATAGCATTACATGTAATATAAGTTACATTGACTTGTGGGCCAGGAAAATCTTTCCTGATGACTTTATAAAGAGCCTCAAAGATTCAATGGCTGTACTGCACATTTCCTAAATAGAAATTATCTTCTTCTTGAAATCATACTGTTAAGATACTTCTAAGTAACTGTACCAATTCCCGTTCCGGATGTGACCTGTGGCTTGTTCTTACAACCTGTACCCATCTACATTTTTTTCTCAACAACTCTAAAACTCCAACTTGTTACTCTAAGGTTTCAACCCAACAGCTCATCTGCACAATTCTACTAATAATTGTAACTTGAAATATTAGTTCTATGTAGAAACTTGTTTTTTTTAAAACTCTTTTGATCCTTATAAAAATCTAGAGGTTATGTAATTGCATCTTTGTAAATGTATATTTTTAGTTCTGTTTTGATGGGTTATTTTCACTGCTTTTCTACAACTTCTTGGTAGGCAACACACTCTATAGTACATGAGGACACATTAACTTTATTTAAACACATTTTGTGTTTTTTTTTTCTCTCTCCGCCTTGTACTGACATGCCATGATTTTAATCACAGCATGTTGTACATCTTTAACCTTTTTTTCCTTATAGTACCAATAAGTTATGAGCTTGGTATCCTTTTTGAGCGCCTTTTTTCTATTTGTCCTTGCTTTCATGACACTGTCTTTGAAACTCTTTTTTGCTCTGTAAGAGTACTTTATAACAGCGACATAGTATATTGCCAATTTTGTTGACAGAAATGCACTTATTTCTTGCTCACTTCTGATGTACATAATTCCTTGCACTTTGAGCACTGTGGCTGCAGCCAAAGTTCTCAACTTTGGCTGCCTCCTTCATGGAAACCTTTTTTTGGATTGTTCTACTTTGTTTTTCATTTAATTGAAAATTTCTTTTGGCCATCTTTTTATAATATCCTTTTGATCAGATTTGTTCCAGTTTAAGCCTGTTGCGCATAGTTATTTTTACATAGAAATATTTTGGGTCAGCTCTCTTTGAATTGACAGTCCTATAATTGTTACAAGACTAAACTTTTCTCTAGCCAATATTATAGTTAGCCGTGGATTCGGTCAAACTGTACGAGAGGGTGACAGAAATTTTTAGTTTTCTGAACTGTCAGTCTAGAAGGTCTCAATTTTAGTTGCAAATACAACTATTTAAACTTTTAACAAAATATTTTCTTTTCAACATCTTTTTTAAGAGGCAGCCTTCCTCAAACTGACCATAGCCTTTTGACTCGCAGGAAAATCACATATTGAGGTTAGTTGATCAATTTATATATAGCATTAGTTCCATACATGGACAATCTTTTGCCTAGCTAACTTGTAAATTTGTCACCCTAAATTTACATTTTCTAGAACACTTTGCTTTGGCACTCTGAACTAATCCCTGGTCAACTTAAACTTACAAAAGATTTCCTGTAGTCAAGAACCCTCCCTGCTTTCTGAAGTAGTAACGGTGTACTCCCAGTTAGAGCTCTAGTAGCCAAAGACCAGCAAGCTGAGTAAAGTTGACAGAAGACCTTGGCTGATCCCCACAGACTAAGATTACATTATACCTTAGTACTCTTGAGACATTGGAAAGTTGCTGCAAATTAAGTTCACTCGGGGTCAACCCGACATTGTTCAAATCTAATTGCAGCAGCTGACTAACGGTTCAGGCCAAGTAACACACTGTCAGGAATTAACCCGTAATACGGTTAATCCCTTATCTTTGTAGTTGTGGATATTCTGACAATTTGAAATATGTTCTCAAAAAGAATGTTCTCTTTTTGAGAACATGATGCTTCAGTTTCTAGTTTAGTGTTGCATTTGAGAAGTGATCTCACTTCTTGCAACACAGGTTAAGAGTAGTATACCTGTTCCAGGCTGTTACTCTCTTGTGTTGTTCTCTTGTGTCCTCATCTTTAGCCTCTGTATCTTAACATACACAATCCTGCAAACTCAATATTCACCACTTACGGGATTCGCGACAGAGTTTTATTTCCTTGTACTTATACCATACAGTTGCATGTAACCTCTAGTTTTTGTAGGGAAGAACTCCACTCTGTTGACTCAACACAGTGAATCATTCTGGGAGGAACTCACTAAGGCAATACTCCTGGCATTCTTGCCTTCCAGCACACTGGTTTATCACTCTACTCTTTTTGCATCTTCTTTGGCTTCTCTCTTCTTACTTTACTATGGTTAGTAATCAATCCAACAATTATGTAAGGACCTTAAGCAGATTCAATAGTGCCACAAGCATGACTAGAATATCCTTAATGGAAATCTTGCTGTTAAACATGAATTATTTGCAGTTTCTTAGTAATGCACTCTATTGTGCATGTGAACATATTTACTTCACATAAATATGTTTCATATACTTTCTCTGTCTCTTCTTTTCTAATACTACCTTGTGCTGTGATTAAGATCATAGCACATTCTATGTCTTTAGTCTTTTTTTATTATATTAACACATATACATACATAAAAACATATATATATATATATATCCATTCTCAACAATCTGTAGTTCATAAAAAACCAATAAAAGAGTCATATTATGCCAGGTTTAACTTCAGATTTTCAGGTACAATAAATTGTCGGTCCTGAAAGGTTTTATACCTGAAATTCACTGTGGTATTAACTTGTATTCATTTTATACACATATCCACACATATACAACACTTTATTTTGTCAATTAGTATAGACTCTATTCAACTTTTGAGCTTCTATACATTTAAAAATATAAACAAAATACCTTTTTTATGGTAGAAAATAAAATATTATATTTCCATCAGTGTATGCACAGTTCTTTCAAGATGCCTGACAGTACATGCCATGGAAAAAACCTGATAAGTTGAAAATAACTAGCTTTAAAAAAATTCACTACTCACTCATCTATCTAGTATTTGTACATTTTATGCTAGAAATGTAGCAAAATTAATAATTTATCTTGAAAAAAACCAACATATAGACAGATTGCTGAATAGATAAAATACAAACAAACCAAAATATAAGATTAAGATATTTCAGCTTGCTTCTGTTGCAACAATGCTATAAAAGTAGTTTATATCACCATTAAAAAATAAGAGCATTGAAAGCAAATAGTCAAGCTAGATTTCAAGAAACTAGATAAATGATTTTACATGTACAATGCATTACATTTTAAAATGGTAAGTCAAAGAACAAACTTGCTATAGTAGTACAAGCAATCATCAAAATTAACAGAAAGCTGGGAAACAACTTAGCATGAAAACTAAGTCAAGTGTTCAAAGACTGTTGTACGTATTGCTGTCTAGAGCAAAAAGGTGACTACTTTGAATTGAAAATTGCATTTTACTAATTTTTAAAAGATAAAATCCCATTATTACATATCTGACCATAAAAAATTGGTAAATTCATGAAAAAACTGACCAATATTTAATGAACAAGTGCAAATTATATATTGACCTTAATCATACCTTTTGAAAATAGGCAAGAATAAAAATACAGAGACTTATTAAGTAATATAATGCCAAAACAAAATTGCTTGAATTTGCACAAGTATACTGAGCTGGTAGCATGCTTTTGGGTGACATTTTGCACAAATACAAATTATAATGAGCTGAACTATTTTTATAACATGAAAAATGGCAAATGGCTCAAAGAATACACTCCTATGTAGCTTTGTTTACCTGGAGGTTAAGTGTCTAAAGAGACAGCAATTGGCTTGGATGATTGGGAGCTATATATGGAACATCAATTCTATGTAATGTTGTTATTTGATAACCATGTAATTGAAAGTGAACTTACAAAAAAAGTATGATCGGACGTTGTGGCTAAGAATATTTTTCTTGTAAAGTAAGATAAATTGTTATAGAAATATTAGATAAGCACAAATTTTAGCCTGATGTGTCTCCTTGATTGCCCAATATGATTTCCATAATATCTATATTTCAAAGATTTTCTGCCCTTATTAAAGAAGATATTATTCTGAAGGTGGATTTCAAAATATCCCCGCAGACATGAATCGAAAAAAATTGAAGTTTTTTTTTAAATTACTGTTCATAATAAAACGAAAAGTACTTTCATTTTATTCAAGCCCAGATTATCATAATTCGAAGGTTTCGATGAATCATTAATCAAACCAAAAAATCGGAATACTGGCCTTTCAGAAATGAAGCATAGTTATATGTCGTAGGTCAAAAAGAGTGCATTTGAGAATTTGTTTTTTTGGTAAATAACTTACTTTTAAACTTTTTTTATTGTTATTATTGAAAGTATATGCCAATTTTTGAAATATTTGCGTTTAATTTTGTCTAAAGCCGAGTATGATGATAACTATTTTCCTGTTTCACGAAAATTTGTGCATCTTGACTTGAAGGCTTCTTATTTTTAATTAAATCATTAGTGAATTATTAAAATTGAAAGCCTAAAAATTTCGCTCCCTACTCTATCAAGAATACTAAAGCGCTGGCCGCTCGCGGGTATTATACGTCTGAGCGCTTCAATGGACTATTCTACGATTAAAGTTCCAGCAAGGTAACATATGAACGCTTTACTTATTGATGATGTAAGATTATTGCAGTAGAATGCTGCTTATATAGACATGCAGGTTTTAGGCAGGAAAATTGCCAAGGAGCACTAGATAACCCCTAATGCTAAGAAATACTAAATAATTTTTCGTACTTTTCTTCTTTCATTACTATTTACATGCACGAATAAAAAATGATTTTGAAAGAAAAAACGGAAAAAGTTATTGGAAGCAATATATTTTCAACTAAAAATTTTGATTAGTGGGTTTTTATTGCATTTAGTGAAGATTTCGCGGAATTTCATTGACTTTTAGTATTTCGTAAAATCACAATAATCAACGCTTATTCAGTCTGATATCCATTCCGTAGTATTTACATATTTGCTTGATTTTCCTTTTTCTCGTGATTTGGAACGCTGTTATTATGCATTGAATGGAAATAAAAATTCAGATTAATTTTTTCATTCATCATTTGACAGGAAAAATATTCATGAACTTTAAAAAATCCAACTATTTTGGAATATAAATCACTTCAAACCCAATGCTGAAAATCGCTATTATACAAATTTGAATATAGCCACTAAAATTTTCGAATTTTCGAGTGTCGCACACAGTACATCATAGCTCTTCATGTGTTCAATGGATTATTCATTCCATTAGATTGTCGATTTCTCTATGTGAGCACTACATATCGATCTAGAGAGCACTTAACTTGCTTGAAGTCTAACTTGAAAATTCAGAATTAATGACCTAACCAAGTAATCTACTAGGATTTCACTAAATTACTATACTAAAAGTTTAATTTGAACAACAATTTTTAAATTAATGCAAGGAAAGAAAATTAAAATGGATGAAAATATACCTTGGTTCCTTTTCAACCCATAAGGAGTTTTTTTATAGATGAGACAAAAATAAGAATAATTTGTTTTCTTAGAGTTTAAAAATTTTCTATTAATAATTCATACTGATTACTGTAACCTTAGAGTGTGTTTAAACACTGACATATTTTAAAACTTTCCCTACCAGAATCAGAGCAATTCACATTTATATTGTTCATGTTGCATCAGTGTGGTCCGCTCTAAGAGTTTTTTAGTCGCAAAGAAAAAATATTAATTTGAATACAAATTTTTTTCCATCAAAGTGAGAACAATGCCTTTAAATAATCTCTGAAGCTTAGATCTTAGCTGATTCTTTTTGATTTGACATTGGAATTAGTGACTCAAATTTAAACTTCATTATTTTGGGACTTACAATAATTATGAAATCAGTATTATGACTTATTTTAAATGTTCACCACTAAAAAAATATCTATTTCAGAGAAATTGCATTTTCCATTTTTAAGAGCAACTGAAAAATTACAAATTAGAAAACTTTCATCTCTAGTTCCTACAAAAGAATGAAGATAAAAGTTTTTTTCTAGAATGGAAGGATTAGCTGTACCCACTGTTTGGGGGGAATTCACCCCTTTAGCTGTGGAATGCGGAGCTTATAATCTAGGTCAAGGATTTCCTGACTGGTCTTGCCCTGATTTTTGCAAAAATGCTGTAAAACGAGCCGTGGAGGAGAACTACAATCAATATGGACGACCAGCTGGACATTTGCCTCTAGTTCAGGTTTAAAATCTTGAAGTATAATAACCTTCCTAAGTTGGACATTTTATTGTCAAGTACTCTAATGTCCAATTTAATGAGGCTCACAGGGACTAGAATGATTTCAAAAATTTAACAAATATTGCAGAAAAAATGTTATCACTTTGAAAATATGGATGGTCTGCTGGACATCTAATATTAGTTTGAGTTAAAAATCTTATGAAGTAACATTTATCGTAAACGAGTCCTAGAGTATAGTTATGTGCACCATACGTACAAATTATGTACACGAAATTTTTTAGTGTACATGCACTTTTTTGTGCAAAAACATTCGTGTGGCATATCTTGGGGTAGCAGTTTCTTAATTTTCGGGGTTATTGAAAAAGTTAGTTTTAAAAGTGCAGTGTACACGTACGCGCTAATTTTAATTTCTTATGTGTACATACTATTGGCCAATGCTATCAACGACATACCGAATATTTTTCATATAGTAAACTTTTGATACAGCGAATTCACTTTTCATGAAGAAATGAAAAAGTAATGTTCCAGATAAAGTTATGAGCTGTAAAATTTGAGTTATTTAAAAAATGCGTTTCAAAACTCGTATTTTCTAAGTTGAGCTTCATATTTTAAGATATTACGAATGAAAATTTATAGGACATTGCGTACAATACTAGCAATAGAGAATTTGAAGGGCTTCAAAAGTCCAGTACATGCTTTGATAACTTTTCAGCTTCTAATAAATTTTTTCTTCTTGAAAGGTCATATTTCAAAATAATTTCTAAAAGCTAAAGGTATGAAATAGTTGATTCAATGCCCATTTTGTGCTGGAGCCCTTTTTATTTACATTTATGACTGAAAATCAAGGTTAAATAATTAAATTCCCTAAATGATATTTCTTCATCTTTATTCACTTTCGAAATATAAAAAAATCAGTAACTTTTAAAGCTTGCTCAAATATTTTTGAATCCAATGAAAGTAATTTAAAAAAAATAAATAACCAGATGAAAAAAGTATGCCTATTTAGTACGTACAATTTTTTTGTGTACTAGGTATTAGCCAAGGAGTACTCATCGTTGCTTGGACGTAAAGTAAATCCATTAACAGAGATTACCGTGAGTTCTGGAGCTACTGAAGGGTTATATGCTATTTGGCAAGCGTTGCTTTGCGATGGAGAAGATGTAAATTTGCATACATGCATACGTACCGATGCATACATATTGACCTAAACACTATTTTGAAAGCAGGTTGTCATTTTCGAGCCAGCATTTGATGTATACGAGCCCCAAATTAAGGTAAAGTTTATTTATATATGTATATTGTTCTTTTTGAATAGCCTAAAGGTTCAATGTAATAAGTATTTTATATTGAAAGGTCACTATTCTTTCATGCTTACTTAATCCAATTCTATTGTCATTGCAAGAATAAAGGCTAGGTTATTATATATTTTCAGAGATTATTAGTGGAATTAATTAAGTATTCATTGGTGTTGCTTGAAAATTTGGAGGTATTGCAGACCTCTTATAGCTGCCGTACTTGACTAGCTAGCTAGCTATTTTTTAAATCTCTTATCCATACATTGCTATAGGATAACTAGCTATTATTTGATCTTATTATCCGTGCACAATTGTAATAGGGCTCATATTTTTAGATGATATTTACCACGTTTACGCAACTATATAATAGCTGGCTGTATTTATTTGACCTGCTATCTATATACAATTTCAGCTATCAATTTTATTTGATTTATTTTTTAGACTCACCATAAGTAGCTAGCTATTTTATTTGAATACATACCTTTCAGTGGCCCTTTTTAGATGTGCCATTCGTACACAGCTATTGCTAGTTCCACCTGTTAAGTGAAGGCTTTTTAAATATCTGATCACGTCATACGCATGTTAAGTATAGTTTCTTTTACTATTCCTGCTATTATATACATATATTTTTTTTACCGGTAATTAATACTGAGGCTGACTATGTTCCCGACAGCTAGCTGTATAAGGTTTGTAATATAGTGAAAGGGCAAAATTAATGAACTTTCGTCCAATTATATTGATTACAAGAATTGCTGGTTAAGATTAAATTAAATATTTCTTGTATGAAGATGGCTGGCGGTAAATGTACATACATACCCCTAACCCCAGATTCTGCTGGAAAATGGGTTTTCGATGCCAAGGAGCTTGAGAAATCAATAACGAATAAGACCCGTGCTATTCTTTTGAACACACCTCACGTAAGAAATATATTTTTCATCTGTATAGTGAATTTTGGATTTAACGAATTCGCTCTTGGCAAATTTTCGCTCATAATAAGTGAACAAAAAGTCCCAATTATTTCTAAATGGCTTTAGATTTTCGGTTATAGCGAATTTCGGATGTATCAAATTCATTCGGTGGTCCCGATAAATTCATTATGTCCGAATTTTACTTTTTTCAGTTGCTGATTGCTTTTTAGTGGAAAGTGTTTTTTGATTCATTACTTGTAGTACTGTCTATATGATGGAGCTATAGTATTTGTTGTAAATATAGCAGAGTAGCAGTGACAAGCTAACAATAGCTCATTGATATAGATAAAAAAGACACAATGAAGGATATTTTTTAAGTCTCTCTACCTACTTATATACGAATATTGTTCTAGAATTAATATAGAATGTTCTTGAACACAGTATATTGTATCTAGTATACAAAGCAGTTGTCGATATAATAAGTAGTCTACTAGGCATTGTCAGTATATTATCCAGCAACTTACGGTGTATGATTACTTGTTGAAAATGTATAATTTTACATGTATGCTTGTACGTTTATTGTTGTGTTCACTATGTATATTTTTGTTCATTTGCTCATGCATGTAACTATAGGATCCAACAGGAATGTATATGTTTATAACGCATGGGCATTGATCTATGTATCAATATGAAACATATATGTAATATGTGTCTAGCGCTGTTTTAATAATATACATATATACATATATATCATAGAATCCAACAGGAAAGGTGTTTAATGCAGAAGAAATTAAAATTATACGTACTATAATGGATAAGCACCCTGGACTTATTCTAGTCACTGATGAGGTATTTTATTTATTGATTTCAACAACTTTCAATGTTATTAACAGTGTTATTAACTTGTTATTAACACCAAATTTCGTTCATTTAGTTGGATGGAACAAATTCAATCTGTGTTCAATATTAAAATTTCCCTCATTGAAAATTTATTAAAAGTAGAAAAATAATTGTTATATTAGGACACTCAAAAAGTTGAAATAAATTTTAAATTAGGAAAAATAATATTGCGATTGTGTTTATTGAACTAAACAGAAGAGTTCCTAAATTAAGAAAAACGATTACTGAGTTTGAAAAAAGTACTATTAAACTAGGCAAAAAAATTTAAAATTTTCAGAAACTGCTATCGTGACCCAAAATTTTTGAGTTCAAATTGCAACCACTGTAAGTAAAATAGTTATTTAGTTGTAACAATAAATATTAAATTAGGCAAAATTGTTATAGGCATATCAAGTAAAAAGCACTATAATTTCTATTCGAAAAAATTTCAAGCTACAATAATGAAATGTAAACTTAAATTAGGAAAAGTATTCCTTAAATTGGGAACAACCATCCTAAATTAGAAAAAAATAATCCTGAAAATAAAGATGCACTGCCTGTGGTATAAATATGATTCTGAATTTTGTATACTTGATATCAAAATTATTCTTTTTCTAGAAATACCAAAATTGATGATGTAATTCTTTTTGATAAATTCATTGCTATAGGTCTACGAAAGAATTATTTTTGACGATAATAAGCATATCTATCCTGCTAGCATTCCTGGATTGTGGGTGAGTCATACATATATATATATAAAAGTATATTCATGTATTGTGCTTACTAATTTGTTATATTTTTGTGAACGTAAATCAAGGACCGGACATTAACTGTTAGTAGCCAAGGGAAAACATTTAGCACGACAGGTTGGAAAATTGGATGGGTTAGTGATCTTTCAAACTGTTCTATTTTCAAAAAAATAATTCTTTTATAGTACACGTAATTTCAATCCCAATTTCATTTTTTGGAATATGAAAATCTTTCAAATTATTTTATCGCTTGTTATTAATTCCTTTATCAGTAAATGCAAATTTATTCTTAAGTTAAATATTGGAAAGTAGTAACCTTTCAAATTGTTCTATTTTTCAAGCAAGATTGTTTAAAATTTTTCAATTTCATGTTTTGTATAAATTTGTATACTGTTCTGATTTTCATCTTTTAAAAATGAATAATTATTTAGTTTATTTTTAATTGTTCTATTTGTTGTATCCTTTCAAAATTCAAATATATATATATGTATATATATAGGTTGTTTTCTGTAAATTTGTAAATTAACACTATGTAAATTGCTAAGTGTTTTTTGTAGCTTCGAAATATTTTTAATATTAAAAATTATTATATTTTTGCTTTTTTTAATTTACAGTGTAAAATATTGCTCTTATGAATTTTTCATTGTGCTTTTTCGCTGTTTATTAGTACTCTGCGGAATAATAATTTTTCATTTTTGGTTAATATTGCATGTAGGTTGTGGGACCACAAGAATTGATAAGCAGAATTACATTTGTGAATCAAAATGTTCATTATTGCATTCCGACTGTGTTGCAAGAAGCTATTGCTGAAGTACTTCAAAAGGTAATTTCGTATAGATACTTTAATTTACATTTATCTATTTACCGATAGGCATAGATATAAAAATACCAACGTGCACATGCATACATTTTTTATCAACATATTTATGAAGTCTGGAAGTATGTATTCGGGATTGAGTCAGCACTAGCGTCGGTACCGAGCAACCCCCAAAAGGATCCCCCGTAGAAAAAAGTAATTTTTATTTGCCTTTTTTCATAAAAACAAGAATTTTAACTTCTTCGTAACTGTTCTGGAAGTGATGAATTACAAGTGAGTCATCGTTTTCAATGAATTTTTAGGACAGATTAACGAAAGAGTCAAATTTTTTGGTATTATAAATTTATTCAAATATATTTTGAATTTTAAATTTGGATGATTTATTACTCTGTATAATTCCCAATTTTTCACATTCTTTGAATCCATAGAATTTATAGCTAAGTATAAAAATGTAAATTTAAAATTTTTAAAGTTTATTTGCGTCAAAATATTTGCATTTTTTTGCATCAGCAATGCAAGTTTTATGTAATATAGTGCTCTGGTCATTGAGTAAACAACTGATACATAGAGGTTCTTTACGTTGAATATATTTTTTAAATGCCTCATTTAAATTTTCATGTATATTAAGGCACTGGAGCCTTACGAAGGATACAGTAATTATTATACCTATTTAGCAGAGCGGTACCAAAAAAAACGTGATAAGCTTGTAAATGGACTTCGTTCTGCAGATATAACCCCGTTTGTCCCTGAAGGAGGTATGGATTTCTTCCCATCAGTAAAATTCAACGGCTAGCATTTTTCCCTAATATAATGCCTATGTATTATATTTGATTTTCTATACATTTATACAATAATAAATTTATAAAGCATCGAAATAACAGATATATTTGTCGTATTGAACTATTATGATAATTTGTGTACTGAACTATCTGTTATGAACTGTTACGGTGAATTGTGTTTTAAATCACCTATCTATATATTTTTCGACCCATCTTTTGGGATGATATTTTCATTTTTTAAATTAACACGTTAGGTAGAACTGTTTTTCGAAGGCATTTCTTTCTGCTTATGAAATGTAGATACAATTCATTGTTATACAATGAACAGGTTGATTTTGCTGGTTTTTTATTCATACGCAATTCATAGAGTTGAGATTGATTGCTACGAAGGCCGCAGGGTTTTACATGAGCTTTTTTTCGGGGTAATTTTATGATTTTCTTGGTTCTGTATTATTTGAAAGGTGGCAGCTGATAGACATTGTAAACTTTGGATTTAAGAAATTCACTTGTAATAAATTGAAGAAATAGTCAAATTTTGCCCTAGTTTAGCTTCAGAGAAGTGTACTGTATGAACTATTCGCTCGAAAGATAACGGCCGCCATTCATTTATGATAGGCTGAAGTCTTTTTTTAACCACAGCCATGGAAATCGTTCTTTGAATATTGTTCTGGAACAATCTTAAGCTGAAGTCGATATCTTGCCATGTACATTTTATACCAGAAATTCATCATAGAAGGAATTTGAACGCTCTGTCTCTATATTTCGGCTTTAGGTATATTTGTTGTGGGAGATACGAGTAGGGTAAAAAACTTTGAAGGGCAAAAAATGGATGAATACATGGAAGTTAGCACCCCTGCTTGCCCGGAAATGACCAGAGATTGGGCTTTTTGCCGTTGGCTGACTATTGAGAAAGGGGTATGCGCGATACCCCCCAGTACATTCTATACTGTACGTACAGCTATAACTTTATTTTGTATATTGCTGCCCCGAATGTTTTACAATTAAACTTTGAGGATAAAATTTATGACTGAAAGGTTTGATCCCGGTTTCATAAAGCACTCATGCTGCATCAGTAGGCTAAACTACCGAAAAAGTCTGAAAAAAATGAATTTATTTTATCAAGTCCCATAAGCATTCTGTGGCTAAAAGTCTGAAAAAAATGAATTTATTTTATCAAGTCCCATGAGCATTCTGTGGCTGTATGAAAATAACTCCTATACAGAGTTCGACTCTTTTGAGGCACATATCTGATGACATCCCATTGCCAAGTGCTCAAAAGTCCAATATAAGGAGGTGTCCAGATATATAAGAGACCGAAATACTTGAAAAGGACAGTCTTGGTTTATGATGTAATGTAATTTTACGTATGCGACTGCATATTTCGAATATAGTATACATGTCTTCTGGTTTATGAAAATGTTATCTTTCATATGAGCATATCGATGCATGGAATTTCTTTATCTGGAGCATAAATAAATCATAATATGCTTATGAATTCATTGGAGTTTTTAAAAGAAATGTAGCATACAAATTTATTATTTATATCACTGTAACATATGTATATTTTCATTTATTCATCATTATCTATTTTCCGAAAATGCGATGCAAAAGTTGGCATACTATGACTTTTTTATATTTTTCGTTTGATTTGAATATTTATGTATAAAATTTGCTATTTATTCTTATGGAATAATATTACATACTGATATCATATATCCTATAGCTAAAATCAGATGGGACATAATTTATGCTACATAAAAATTCCTTGAAAGAGAATTTTTATCCGAAAATTGCTGTCTGTGAAAAATAATTATGTATTAATGTAATTTTTTGTGGCAGAAAAAGCACAAACACCTCGCCGCAAATTTAGCTCGGTTTGCATTTTGCAAGGAGGATGAAACAATCGAAGGCGCTTCTGTGGCTCTTCATAAGCTCAAACTCGACCAATCAGAAAGCCCTATTTGATGCAGTTATCTTGTATATTCAAGCGTTCCAATAAAAATAGATGGAAATTTGAATGTCATACCATTTACTTCGTACCATTGATATTCCATAAATTGATAGTTTGCTGGATGATATATTCTATTATTTGATAGCAAACTATACCGATCTCCATTTGCTAGTGAATGCTGACATCTTTAGTTTGACATTTATTTTAAATGCTAATTTTTTTTGGTGCAACCCGTAGTATCAGTTGATGCATCATTAATTGTATTGCCATGCATATGCAGATATAAAAATATTTTTCATGGAATTTGAGTTTGAATCGATTCCATTGATGTCATTCGATAATGAATAATACGTTTATTCAATTTTGTTCAAAAGAAAGGGTCCTATTAAACTTGGAACATTTAAGACTTCAATATCTGTAAAAAATTAAAAAAAATGATTTATGAATTTGTATGAACATAATAAATATTTATAATATGTAATTTTCGTACAATTGTGTTTGTATGAAATCATCTTCGAATGGCTAAAGGAGCACATAACTCGGCTAAACAAGTTTAAAGAGTTGTTCGCTGCTCTTCAGCAATAACAGATTTATCTGTATCATTTCATTTAACCGAAACGGTCATTTTCAAATTCAAAATACGCAATTCAAATCAGCAAGAGAGTAAACCAGTAAAAATTGACGAGATAAGTGATGGCGACGATATACAGGTGCTGATCATACACTGCATAGCAAGGGAGGGTAACATTCACTGCACAACATGCAAGCTATAGATCGTAATGATACAGAAGCTGCAAGTAGCTTAAACGACGTCAGGCTGAAGCGATGAATATGTAGACATGTTTAATTTGAAAAAAAATGCTATGTAAATGCTTCGATCAAAATAAACCTGTCGTAATTATTAAATTTATTTTACATAGTTAAAATATAGTGCAAAAGCAAAATATTAAGATTGAATGAAAATATAGATTCACGAATTTAAATTCAAATCGATTGTTTCTTGCTAGGTCACTGTTAGTATTCAGTACGGCTTTTAGAGCTAATGACTATAAATGAATAAATTGAAATATTATCAAATTTCTAATCGCAATAAATTGCTTTCGCAATCATCGAATAATGAATTAAAACATAAGGTACTAAAGCGAAATAAAATTTTTCACCTCTTCACGAAAATGAAACGGTCTCTTTCTTCAACCTTCCAGTTTTCCATGAAGTAATACCATCAACTGTGCTAATGCTTATCAATGAGCCACTGGAAACAATCGATTTAAAGTTAACTTTTGATATTGCAAATTTGCTTTCAAAGATTTTGCTGCATTTACATATCAAGCAACCTAGTATGCATATGCATATTTATATTGTATATCAAATGCTTTTTAATTCCTGATTCACCCTTTCTTCGAAAGATAGTAATAAGCAATTTTCACGGTGTACAGCCACCGCTTTCTTTAATATGTTCAACTACCGATCAATCAGAATTCACGATTTATTCCGTTGAAATCTATATAAAGAAACCTTAAAATATACTAATTTTATATATATATATATATTCAAATTTTATGTTTCTTTCGTTTCTAAGCATAAACATGCAGTTTATATCTACTTTCAGCTTCAGATATGACAAATGAACTCGGTGGTCCTGGCAACTCTTTATTTTCAAAGTTTATGCTATGAATTTAAGTGAACCTGCACATTTACATCTGCTTCGAGAGAAAATTGTTAATAAGATTGTATTAATTTAACCAAAAAATCTATAAAGCTATATTGATATCATACTTTGATTACTAGGGCTATGTTTTAATACATAAGCGACTATACATATATGTATTTATATTTAATTTGAGTAGTGCTCTGTGGAAAATTATTCAAAGATAAAGAATTAAAACCATGCACCCTATATGATATTTTTGTGGGAAAAAGTTTTTTTAATCCCATTAAAAGAGAAGTCAAAATTTAATATTACTTCTTACACCCTAAGAAACCTAGCTAAAAGTACAAAAAATCCCCCCAAAAAACAGTAAATGACCTGTCTAAATAGGAAAAAATAGGCAAACAGTTTCTTAGAGTCGAATTTCTAACTATTTACTATAATATTTCAGCTGCTGAGTTTCTTAAGACATTTGCCATATTTGTGGCTCTACAATAGAGTTGCTTTTAAATCTGATTTAGTTTTGAATTGTTCTAGAAAATAATGTATGGATTTTTTGGCTGTCTATATGAATTCAAAAGTTCAACAAATTCATTGGCAAGAGTAAATTTATACCTCGGGGGCGAAGCTAAAGGATCACTGAGCCAATCAACCAGTTTTTCTGCAATGTTCCCTGGAGGCGTCCAATCAGAATGCACGTATCTCCCAAATGCTTCTTGATTGGCTGGGTTATCAATTATATCGGGAAGGAGGGTTATGCACTTCCAATCTATGGTTCGATTTGCGGCTAAACTCGTACATAAATGAATTGTAGCCATCTATACTAAAAAATTGTACAAATCGAATAAAAATGTTTCAATTCAATAATTAAGCTAACTCAAGCTATCTTATAGTACCCCACCCCTTTTTATCCCCTGAAAAATGCAATGTTGCAAATATTTACTGTATGAATTTGTATCTTATGAATCTATATAATTCACAGTATTTATATTTCAATTATATACCACCACAAGTATGAATCACTGCACATGGCCACTTCAGTTACATTGACATAGACCTCAGTAACAACTCCTCCCCCCCCCCCAACGACTATAGTGCCATTGAATTTTTGTGAGATATTTTAATGTCCTAAGATTTTAGTGCTAATAGCACTAATTGTTTATCATCGTTAACTGTCTTGCATAATATTACTGCAATTAGCTACTTTCACTCTGTTGCTAGATACTCCATAATAAACTGACAAAAAATGCCTCATATAGTCGAAATAATTCATAGTAGAAAAGCAATTCCTCAATTTATGCAGACAAATATTCCATTAACATCCTCTTTGCTGGAGTCAACAATTATTTGGTGCCAAATTTGCACATCACTATACAACCTCATTCGTACTATTTCAGTGCATTACTTCCACAAGCCATAGCAATAGTTTTAATCGAGGGAATACTTCATCATCAGTTGAAGAATAGCACTTTTGTCAAAATATCATTATTGGAGCTAAAATTTTAAGCCCCTTTTTAAATTATTCATTTTATTACCTTACTCATTCCGTAGCCAATTGAATTCGGAGTAGGATTTAGAGCAGCTTTCGCGCCAGTCAGAACGAGCAATCCATTCTTATTAAGCAGTTTTGACGACTATTTACATAAATATACATATATATAAAGCATTCAGTTATCAGCTCGTTAGTACGAATAAATGGAAATATGGAAAATTCAATAAAAAGAAAGATGTAAAAATGAGCATATGTACATATGTACTGATACGTACATTAATACATGAAACAATTAGTGTTTTGTAAATAAAAAATATATATATATAAATATATATGAAATATGGAGCACAAATTATAACTTACTATGTACGCTGCCATTAGAGATGTTTGGGCATTTTTTTCCCACATAGCATCAATTCCATCAAAAAAATTAGTATTTTCAGTATTTCCATCTAGCCAACCTCCAGCTAAAGAACAAAAATGAATTACTTTGTAAGCTATTACAGAACTCTTCTAAAGTAATTGTACTAGGATCAAGCTTTTAATAGAAATTTAATGGAATTCAATGAATAACAACTGGCACCATGCAGTCTATATGTACGTAAATGTGGGTTGATGAATCATTATTTGTAATCTAAAATTTTGGTATACATACGTCTTTATAAGGCTCACGTACAGCTTTTCAAACTGAAACCCAACTTTTTTTTCATCTATTCTTTGGAATTCTGAAGGGAATTACTTATATCTCATGAAAGATAAAAATATTCATGCTTGAATTATTTTTTCCCTAAGTAATTTACTTTACAATATTTAACGAATTTTTCCTCTATTCTATTTCATAAATTTGTAAAGTATCGTACCAGCACAAAACACGAAGTCAAGTCCGTTTTCATGTTGTTGTCGTAGAATCTGTGCTGTGCTTTCTGATCGCTGCTTCCAGCTTTGTAGAGGGCTAAGTTTAATACTTCTTCCAACAGGAGAATCTGCATTAAAAGTAAATGCATAGTGAAAAACCTCCAAAGTTGGACATATCATCATCAAGTACTCAATGTCCAACTTAAGGAGGTGTCCGAATATACAAGGGACAAAACCATTTTAAAAAGAGAAAAAATTTCATCTGTGAAAAAGCTCTTCTTACAAAACACAAATTTATGAATTTTACAAAATTCAAATTCAAGGATTTTTTACTCGAGAAGATTAATTGTGGTCAAGAATATAATTTCCAATGCTGAAGTAACAAGGTGCCCATCCATGAGGGGTTCATGAAATACGGAAATTACTTGTCATCGTATCGCTATACAGACTACTAAGGCATCTGAATATATAGGGTATTCATCTTAAGCATTTTTTAAAATATGATGCTCAAAATTATCTTTCTTAATACTAAATAAACGTAATATTTTATTGCAATGCATTTTTTTATAATTCTTTTTGGACAAGGCTTTTTGAAATGGAGTCTTGTATGTGGTAAGCTTAGTAGGCTACTGAAGCATAATATATATATATATATGTATAGAGAGTTCAAAACCATCAATAATTCGTGTAACAGAATTAATAATTCGAATCGAAATACTTTGAATGGGATTAAATCTTTTGAATATCGTGGAATTAAGAATTCAGTGAATTTAAAACGTTCTAGAACAAAATCAAACCTACTAAATGTTTCAAAAAATTAAACTTTCGTTGCATTTTTAAAAAAGTGAGATTTGAATCCTTTTGCTGCTATAGAAAAATAATGTAGCATATATATATGTACATGCACTCACAACTTTATTGTCTCCTACATATATTTGCAAATGCTAGAAATAAGTTAATTTATTCTTGACTAATGTAATAAGGCATTGAAATACATATAAATAGTGCAAGTGTTTCAATAATATTATAATATCTAGATTTCAGATCATGCCATGAACACCGTAGGTAAGGTGGCACATTGCAAATAGACAAACGTCTATGTGCTTTTCAAATGATTTTTGAATTCTACATGCTAGTACAGACCTTTCACGTCGATGCTGCTGACATAGCAACCGCGAGCTTTACAAAACGCTGCTGCAGTCAAACCCAAGGTGCCAGCACCTCCAATAATTGCTACACCCTTGCCTGTAAGTATTGAGGGCATGATGACCGTTCAATCAAGGCTATCAATGATAGCATGGTGTGTCACAGTCAAATTTAATGCCATTGTCACAGTGATCACTAACCGTGACGAAAGCAAAAGTACTTCGCATTAAGAAGAGCAAATATGATTACATACACGTATTTCCAAATATTTACAACTTAATACGATTATAGTCAACGTACAACAATCTAAACCGAATAAAATATTTTCGTTTATTTGCAGCATTTTTCAAGCAACGAACTTCATTATTTTATTATTCAAGAATGATAAGCAGATTAAAAGGCCGCAACGTCTTGATTGCATCAGCTACTATCGCCATATGTGGAGGGCATATTTGGCGTACGCAGCGAATATTGGAAGAGGAGAAAAATCGAGGGCCTGTCGAAATTGAGATTGATCCATCATATTATCAAGTAAGCTGCATTGTGTATTTATACTTATGCTCATGCATTTTGCACTTAGAGTTGGGAATAATATAACTGAATATATTTTGTTCTGTTATTTAGATAATGGCATTGACATCGGTGTAAGAATATTAGTAAGTACAAATAATCCACATAATTTTCACAAATTTTCCAATTATTCACGAGTTCCCATATAGTTCAATCTAAATTCGGTAAAAATTTAATTTATGACATGAAAGTATCGGAAAATTTTGCAAATGTAAAGGCATCACTAAGGATTAACAAAGCTTTTATGACTTCTCAGCTCATAATGAGTTTCATTTTGATGCATAAGAATATTTACGAAATGTTTATAATCGTAAACTGCACTAGTACCCTGAATTACAAGAAACTCTTTCTAACTTAGCCACGTTTTCACAGCTTATATGTAGATACGTTATCCCTGCTACGAGGTTAATATCAAAGCAGTTGCGTTTACATATTTTTATCACAATTTTTGAAAAAATCTGCATTCATATGAAAATGAGGTCATCAACCAAATTTTAGTTCATTAATATTCTTCCCTATTGGTGTAGCGCTCTCTTAGATTTAAGCATGTTTGCTGGCATTTTGCAGGGCTTGGGAGAGAATGATTTAATTTTAATGTGTTAGAAAAATTTGCTCAATTTTTGAATTTGCGACCAAGTAGTACTTTATTTTTTGAATTAGGGACAAGAAATTATTTTGCTCTTAGGTTTTACAATTAGCAATCGTTTATTTCTGGGCAATTTCTTGGTCAATTATTTATCTTTATAACAGTAACCTCTTCTGTCAGATATTTTTCTATGAGACAGCATATAATAATTCTATCAATTTTTCAAGTATACTACTGAAGTTGAAAAGTCTTGCCATGTTTTCAATGGTTTAAATTATTCTTCGTAATTTGCTTAATACATTGTAATTTTGGAATATCTAGTGATATCTTACATATTTCGAAGCGACAAATTTAGGCAAGCTCTTTCTTTGCTTTTTCAGTCTGAAAGCTACAAGAGATATCTTGCATCGAAATATGCACTACCACGTTTAACCGCTGAGCAGCAATTAGTTGGTCGTGAACTACGTGACCAGGACAGAGAACTTGCAAGACAAAAGTATATTTCATCTAAATAAATTATAATATATTTGAAACGGATGTAAATACCCTAGAAAAAGACTAATACCGCAAATTTTGAAGAAACTACATATTAATACATACAAAAGCTTGCATATAAAAGTAGAGAGACAAATTATTTTCATTGATTCTTATTGGCTATCAATAGAGTAAACCTCTGATATAGCTAGCTTGCTTTTTAACAATTATTCATGTACAATGTATAAACATAATTCGTAATGCGTCAAAGTCAAGCTTCAAATTTTCAGCTAGAACGAACTGATTTTGCCTGCATTCTTACAACTTACTTATGTACATTCATTTTAGTTTGAAGGTTGCCCTTCAAACTGTTTAAAAAGTTGAACAGTATGTAAACTATGTAAATTGAAATTCAAATTATTCAGCTTACGGATGTGATCCTTTCTTTTTAGATTACTTTTTTGCTCAGAAATAGTTTAAAAATTAAAATATTTTATCAAAAATTTATATTTTTTTTTGTGTCGCGATTCATCGTTCTCTGCATGTCTACGGCAAATATCAAGATATAAAACCAGAAGTTAAGATTTACAGGTAATTTTCGAATTTCACTTGGAGGATAAAGATCCACTCCTGTCAAAATAAAGTATGCCTGCAAAGAAGTATAAAATGAAGGCCCGTTACTGGCCATGCCATTGGAACATAGTACAGTAATTGAGCTGATCTCAGTTCTCGGAATATGTCTCATAATTCCACCCTGCATGTTAGCATATATTACATTTGGATCACTAATGAGTTGAAGTACTTATAGTGAGGGGTAAAATGCCCCACTGCTATCATGAGACATAGGAGACTGAGTGCAGTAAGGATGCTCATATGCTTCCCCATAACTGAAGGGGGTGGAGAAAAATTGATCAGAATTTTAAGTAACTTATATAAAGTTTCTAAACAGATTAGGAGTTGATCTTTGTTTATAAGACATCTGCAACTGTACACTCTGAGCCCAGAAGTGCATGGAGTGGAGAAAATGTCTGCTGTGCACTGAACACACCAATGGCTGAAGAAATAACCTCCTGACACCAAATAAATTCATGTGAAAAGAGACCCATAGGTTCCGGAAATTGAAAAACAGGTTGCTGTTAGGACTAAAGTAGATGTAGTCGCACGGGTTTGAATCAAGCAACAGCTCTTAACTCTTCCAGTACTGGGACAAATGAATTGCTGCATGTTTTGCAGTAAAAATTCGTAATTAGTACTACATCGATAGTAGTAACAGTAATAGTCCGGATGCTATTATAATTCGAATAAATTCATGTAGTTTACTTTGTATTGTTCTTTCCGCCACTGAGCGGAAACAACATTAAATAGTACGTGTTTCCTGTTAACTTTTTCTTGTTTTGTGCTCAAATTCCTCAGATATTTAGAATTTTGCCCGTTCTGTGTATACTTTTGCCTGATTAGCTCTGGCCTTTTCCGTTGGCACATTTGATAAACCAGTTCCTGGCAGTTGCATTGTAGGTTCAGATTGCTGAACGCTAAGATAAGAAGAGGGTAGCATGACAGATACATTGTTCTCAGTATTTCAGCTTGCAGAAAAATCATTCCCAGCAACAAGGTTTCTGATGTACTGCCTATGGTGTTGCTCATTTTATGCAATTTAATCTGAAGTCCAATCATATAAGTTGAGTTGATTGCTATTTATTGTTGAAAGATGAAGAAGAGGACAAAGAGAAACTGAGTGGTCTAGTGGTAAGAAGCAATTAAATGTGTCAAAGATTAGAATGCTTGGGATGTGATATAGTGTTTCAAGATCTTTGATTTATTAGTCAATAAAACAGAATCTTATACATATGTTGTCCTGCTACTCAAAAAGACTATAGGCAGCAAGACAAAGGAGTACAAGGATATGAAGTTCTAAGCAAATTCCCTGAATTGTAGAAATGTTGGAAGTAGGTGGAGTTAGTGTGCCAGTAAAGGACTGTTAGTCAGTAAACATATTTGAGAATGTACACTGTCAGGGCAACCGTTCAGTGCTCCCAACTGACAAATATATTCAATGCCTTAAGAGTACTAAGTTGCGTACATGGATACTTTACTCTTAGCGTGTAGGGACCATCTGAGGTCTCAATTACTTAACCAGCCCTCTAGTCTCTGGTAATTAGTGCTCCACCTAGGTTTGTAAACCCTTGCTACTTAGGAATTACATAGCTTCTCTATTATAAAAAGACTTTTGTATAAAGTTAAGCGGGGGTCAAGTCTGGGTGTCAATGCAGAGTTTTGAAAAAGATAAAGGTTTGATGAAAACTAATTTTTAAGTTAGCTTAAGCAGTTTTGTGCACATAAGAATTAGTGCTTTACAGTTCTGAAACTTGGAAGGTGGTTGTCAGTTAACAAGACTTGTACAATATGCAAAATTTCAATAGTCTGAATTTAAAGGCCCTCTTGATGGTCTAAATCTCAGGCTGTTTGAGTACGTAAACAACATATATTAATGTCAGAGATTTGGAAAATAACAGTGCATTAAATGAAACAAGTTATATGCCAGTAAAAGTTTTTAACCCGGCTATTTTTATTTGGACTTTTCTCAATGTCAAGTGTAACTGGAGCACAGTGTCACCTATATTACCTGGTCCTTCTCTCTACTGAGAGGCAACAAGTCCAATTTTGTAGGCGGAGTTGCTGCAATTGGCAGTTTTAAAGAGTCTGAAAATGCAAGCATTGCAGCCAGCAATGTTAGGTCTAGTCTTGGCTAAAACTTTTCTAAAACTTTGATACAATTAGATTGATGTTATCGAAAAAACCGACAGTTGCTATTAATATATTAAAGGACAAAGCAAAGAAACTTTAATAGAAACCATCACACAGCCACATAAATTGAGTCAGAAAAAAATCAAGAGAAGCAGCCAATTTTCTCAACTTTGGCTGCAGATGCAGCAGCCAAAATACATGCAGTGATAGAGGTAGTATAGAAGGAAAAGTACAGCAATGTTACTGCTGTAGTACTGGAACAAAACAAAGAAAAGAAATGATAATAGATTATACAATGAGAGAAAAGATGGACTAACAACCAAAGTAGCTCAGCAATAGCACAAGGAGAACCAGCGTGCAGTACATTACAATATAGCATAGGAATAAGAAAGAAAAATGTCTTGTAAAGTATTTCATGCAGGCCGTATGAAGGTAACTTCAGGGACACATGAAGTCCCTTTAAATAGTACTTATAAATTCAAAAATTACTAAATTATTGTTGCAAAATAGAATTTTGTAGGTTGCATATTATATTTGGGGTAAGATGTAGAATGTAATATTTGAACATTAAAAATGGTATATTATGAAGAGTCATGAAAGGTGGGACATATAATAGAGGTACTAGAGGAGCAACCCTGACAGTGCAAGATATTTTACATAAAGTACTAATGAGCAAGAGCTTAATCCAATTTGATACTTGGAGGGACAATCTTCAATACCAGATTGACTTCAATCCACAATGAAGGTGATACCAGTAAGGCAGAACTATAGAAGCAATGACAAGAGAGAAAGTGGATGTTACTGAAATGTTGCTAAAGGAGTGAGCATGAACAAATAATAGTGCTGTATAATAGAGATACAGTTAATAAGTAATGAGAAAGGGCAGCACTACTAATAAAGCACCAAGCTTACAACATGTTAGTTGAAAGAGAAAAAAAAGTGCTGCTAACGAATGTTGATACAAGGCAAGCAGAGAAAATAAAAAGATTTAGGCAAATACGTATATTAGAAAAAGCAATTGACTTAATACTAGTGCAACAGATAGCACTATCACAGAGACAGCAATCTACAGAAATGAGTGAAAATGTAAGAAGTGAAAAGATGAATGCAAACACAGTTTTGGAATTTCTATAACCTTTTCAATTTGGATAAATTGCAAAATGAAGTTTATTGGAAAGTAGAGTAATTTCTATAGCAGCAAGTGACTTTCCAAATTGTGCATTTTAAAGTAAACAAGGTTATTGGAGATGAATGATAAAAAAACAAACTGTTGAATTGCACACAGGAATCTGAAATGAAATTTGAATTATAAATGGATAAAAAATCACAAACGAGTTGCAATCTAGAACTGAAAATAGAAGGATGGCTAGCTTATAGAAATCCTAACATCTGTATAGTTACTAGTTTCTTATTGAATCAGTTTTGTTATCACACAGATAAATTGTGCATTAGTAGTTTTTATTGATGCTAACGTAAAATTAAGATTTTTTATTTATAAACCTACTGGCATAAGAAATTGTTCTGATCATATTGTTCTAGAAGTGTATAACTGCAGACTTTATTGAGATGAACATATACTAAAAATTACAGTAGGTTTTTTTATAATAAAGGATTCCAACTAGCTTTGTAGCAAGTAGTACATTATAGTTTGTTCCACATTCCAAAATGTTTTCTAAATTGACAACTTTTAGAGCCCTAAATTTTACTTAAAATATTTACATCAAAAATGTATGACATATTTATAATTACATACCAAAAAACTTGTTATACTTTGTGTGGTGCATAAGTTGGAGTAGATGTTATTATACTTGTTAGAGCTAACTAAAAATATTTGATTTTACTCATGGCCAAGTAAAAATTAATCTGATATATGTAAAGTACTGTAGTGCACTGAAGTTATTTCATCAGTCTTACTCTAAATAGAAGTAGTAATAAATATGTATTTCTATCTATTTCAAGTTAACTTTAATGTAGCTAACTGATCAATTTCAGCATTAATTTTTTAAAGAAAAACCAATATCTTATCCAGCAAATTGAGTTCTCTTTAAAAGTGATTCCCTATATTCATAATATTTAGTCTATACTACAGGCTTAGCCTAGGTCAAGCTTAATGAGCTGCAGCTCAGCTCAACTTGATTCTTTTAAATTCCACAGTAGAGCTGCATGTATCTAATGGACCCTGAACAGTTGCATTGCTAGGTTATACTTGTAATATTGACACTATTTCTAGTCATATGCAAGCAGCCGTGAAGGTTGATTAGATGTGCATGGCATACTAATTCTTTACCCATGCACCTCAGCTAAGTTTACTTGGTTTGCATGCTATAAGCTGAGTCGAGTCAATACCGAGCAGACTCATTGTGATAAGAAATGTTTATTTTGAAGTGTCTAAAAAACATTTTTCCACAACTGAGAATGACATACAAAGGTCAGTATCTTCAAAATTTAACCAACATTGGGCAATGGAATTACGTACTCTTCATTTCCACAAGCAAAGCATCTTAACACATCATAAAAGTATTTTGCACAAACACTTTGATAGAACAAAATTAATTTTTTGTAGTGTAAAAACTTTTGTTTTTGTTGAACACAAAAGATTTCTAGAGGGTAGTGAACGTCGTAAAGCTTAGCCCCAAAAGGGATGATCAATATGAAGTTTGAGGGCTGAAACCGCTGCCAGTGGAAAAGTAAAGCAGAAGATGGTAGTAAGCGATTTAAAATCTGCCTTTTAAGTCATGAATTTTAGCTTAAATTTAAAAAGTAAAATCATTTTTTATGTGGCTACTAGAGTATTTAATACATCTGTTGAAAGCGCGCTTAAATTTATTTGAATTACCTTTTCGAATTTGGAAATCAATCAAAAGTAAATGTGTGATATTCATAAATGAGTTCATTAAAGGACAAAATAAATTCTCTTACGTTTACATATTGAATTAGATCTTAACAAAAATTAATTCATACTGAATGATGGGTAATATTGAGACTATTGGTTTATATAAGGATGATACATGCAATTTTCCAACACAAAGGCATTATCTACTATACATAAATATTAGTGCAATTATTATTGTCTAAAATCGGCGATGTATTGCAACCGAATAACACCCGCGTTACCCGTTATTAGATAATGGGGTTAATGAGCCTGTACTAGAGTTTTTATGCCAATCTAATGAACACATCCCAGTAGCTGCGGTCGAAGTTGAACTTTCATCGAAAATATTGCTTTTTTTCCCACCATTTGAAACAGATACATCCACCAGCGTATCAATACTGCTGATACTTGTTTTTCGTACGTGAGTTCTAGAAGAACTTTTTGAATTTGTTCTAGAACAACTGGGATCAGTTGCAATAACTTTAAGAACGCCTGCCCACGATCCACGTCGATGCACCTCGACAACTTGATTAGTAAGAACTTCTCTATTTACGCTATAGCTTTCATGCCTTGTGCTTCTCAAAGATTTTACATCTGAGCATACATACAGACAAAAATTCTCATGTGTTCAAGTATTAGAATATTTTCATTATGCAGCTTACTTTAACAAATATATCTTTTAACTATTGGTCGAAATGACTGAAATAGGGTATACCTGTCGAAATGTCACATTATGGAATTTGCTTGTTGTTATGATGAATAATTTCTGAAATATAGTTCTTTTTTATGGATACAAATTATTACGCCAATACGAATAGTCCATGCGATTAGAATAGTATTTTATTTAAAGTTTGGCAACATTGAATGCTTAATACTTATAAATAGACCATGGATGTATGTATGCATATATATGCAAAAAAAAGCTTGAAAAATAAATTATACATAGGAATATTGACCTTCTAATGATGGCTCCGCAGGTAGTCCAAATCCAGTTACATTTTCATCTTTAAGTAGTCTATTTTCTTCAGTTTTTCTTAAACTCACCCGTGTATCGGCATGTATCACCGGATTAAAACACCCAACCTCCTTTTTCGAATTTTTCAGTCGGTTCATTATTACACCATCAAAAATAGCTTTTTCAAGAAATGAATCAGGATTTGGGAACGAATCAAAGCTCGTACCTAACGATAATGGCGTGTTATTCACCAATTTTACTGTAACGTTTGTAACTGTTGCGCTATCGATACAACGCAAGTTAACATGTGCTAACGAACTTGAAGGAAATCTTGGTGCATGACATACGTGAACACCGCATTTTCGACAGAATAAACACGTCGCAATTGATTCTGATTGGCCAATAAAATGGTCATTGCCATGAGAATCCTCTCGGAGATCTGAATCCCGATTCTCTTCAACTTCAATACTGCGAGGATACTTCAACATATAAATGGAGCAGAAAGTTTCGTCGCTGGTCAGTCGAAAGCGTTCAGCTGCTCTGTCAATTGTAAATATATCAAATTCTAAAATATATCTTTATTACATTAGAGATAATAATTAGATCGTGATGCAACCAATTTTAGTCAATATTAGACCTTTGTAGACACATTGAATATAATCTACTTAAAAATAACTTTATCAATAGTTTTTACATTATTTCATTATTAAATATTTTAATAAAATAGAACTTTTATTTGACATTATTATTGAAAATGTCGACATTTTGTCTTTTATTTGTCTAATTATACTAGTAATTAATGTCTACATAAATTATTAATGCAATAGTAAAATTAATATTTTTAATCGTTTGTATTAATTAGTGTATCATATGAAGAAATTCAAATTTTTTACTTCAGGGTTATAAGTACAGCACTTTCAATTTGATTGCTTGACGGTTGCTATTGCTAGTACAGAGAAACATAGATTTTAACATTCTGGTTCGCCCATTTTTAACCACTAACTTTATGTCTAGTTAGGTATTGTAGAAGAAAATTGATAATAATACAATTATATTGTAACAATTCAGTGAAACGTTCTCCACGTAATGAAACAAAAAAGTATAGTGCACATTCAATCATGATTTTTCAATTCTTCTATTCAAGGATTTAGGAGAGAATTACTAGTAAAAGCACACGTACATTACAGCAGAAGTGTTGGTTAAATGAGTAATTTCCACCTGAAATATATATATATGTGCGTATTGAAACTTCATTTCTGTTTTAGAAGAATACAGTAAAGAATGACTGCATAAAAATCACCTGGTACTGTAATAAATGGATATCTTAATTTGCTCGTATCCTCAACTGCTGAAAGATATGTCGGTGCTTCAACTTCAAATCTGACACTATTACAATGGCAAGCTCCAGAATGCACGACGATCTCTATGGGTCGATTTAAATAAGATTCGTCATCCGAATCAAATAGGAACGAAGCATTGTCGATGCCTTCATCTTCCTCAGATTTGCTGAAAAAATACGAATTGCAAGAATGTCAATTTTAGACAAATACCCACATTGAAGATATATTTTCCGTTATTTCGATGATTAATTAGATTAATTGGTTCCATTTTCATATGATTTCACGTCGATTTTCTTATTTTTGTTTGAATCAAGCCAATTTTCATGCTTTATATGAACACTTCAATGTCAAGAAATAAATGCCATGGGAAAAATCAGAGAATGTATGTAATTAAAGCTATGCTTACAGACCATCTTTGCCTATTTAAATTTATTTTCACTGAGTTTTCATTAAGCTCATCGTCATACGGCGGAATCCTCTCGTTCCGTTTTGACCCGCTGCCCTTTCCGTAAATTCCATAGCCAGCAATGGCAATACAGGTAATGAGCAAACCGATAACACGATCAATTTTTTGAAGAGTTATAATCATCATCGAGATGTTTCATCTCATCTCGGATGCCTTAGACTTGCTTGAAATTTAAACGGTGGCTGTACTAGTATTACTGCTAGATGCATCCCGTCATCACTATCCTGCAACTTAGACAATTTCTCGGAGTACCCATTCCGATGAATATCCCGGGTTCAACCCAATTTTATATTTGATTTTGTAGGTTTTAAAGCTCGTTGTTAGATACGCATACCATATAAGTCCGCACAAAATTTTGTTTAACGTAATTGAATACTCATGAGCTATTGCCCTCGTACAGTAATCAGAAGACTATGTCTAAAGAATTTCAATATAACTTCAAGTCTTTGAGAGTTAATACCTCAGTAGCAGTTTATTTGGTTCATGATTTCCAATAGATGTTCTGAACTGACCTTAATCTTCATTATCTGATGCCGCATTCTAGCGATTTTCTCTCGTAGTAAGTAAATTTACATTGGCAGGATCCAGACTGTATTTATACCTCTAGTCCAACATAGTCTGTATGCAATATTCTAAGAAATTCTAAACTGATTGACTACAAGTGGAATAAGTCAACCCCCAAAATTAAATTGAATTTCATTTTTCATGATTCACATGCAAATTTTTTAAAATTTTTGATCTACATTCAGGGTTTTCAACTCATGTATTGATGTAAAATGTAATGATTTCATAAAAAATCATATTTGGTTGCTAGATTGACCTTTCCTAAACATATGATCTCATGTTCTGTCCATAGCTTTTCTGCGCAAAAGCCCTAAGTTGCCGGATTAAATTAGGACATAATATTCGAATCTGATCAGGCTAATAAATTTTGAACCAAACCAGGTTATTATGTTTGATCTGATCAGTTTACTTTTTCTGAATCATATCAAATTGTAAATCAGCTCAAGATATAATGTCTAAAATGATTCATTTCATGTTTTTGAACCAACTGAAGACGTAGTATCTGAGTTGAATCAGACTATAAATTTTACACAGATGAAGCAAATTTGAGCACTGACCTATTTTACATTATGAACTATTTTTTTCAAATTCATTTGAATTTTAAGAACTCATTAAGAATATTTGTATATTCAAATATAACAATAATACAACCCTATCCTGGTCTATTTTTTTAGCTGAGATCTTGCTCTTAATTCTCTGGTATAAAAAATATTTTTATTTTTTGTTTTACATTTTCATGATGTAAAACTTTTAAGTCAATCTGAACTTTCAAACGACAAATTTGAATGGTACAGTGCAATTACATAGTTATCTTTTGATTCAAAAGATAACTAACTTCATCAGTTAAAACTGTGAATGTGGCTAAGAAATTACTGTTCTAATGATTTAAACACCCATTTCATATTACAGGTTAGCAATTCATTAATAAGCTACTTTTAGATACAGATTTTACTGGTGTTTCTACCTTGACTCCAAAATTCAATGTCAAATTAAATTTTTGTGCATTCCTTCGAAATGACTAATGTTTTGTACTTATTTTCATAACTGTAACTGCTGTTTAAGATAATTATGGGGACAATGTAGACATCTAAATTTCACTAATTTTAATTGACCAAAAAATTTTACTTTGAATTTTATCTTGTCAAATTTCAATTTGGCAAAAAACATGTGCAATTTGTTTTTTATCTGCTTGATTTGAAATCTGATGCGGATTCAGAAATCATGTCAATTTGCATAACAAATTATTAAAAAACGGGCTGGCTAAGTGCTTACATGACCTGTATCAAAAAAAATTCTGAGTTATTCTTGAAGAAATGAAAATTTAAATGAATAGCCAAAAGTGAGAATTGCCACAGCTTTTGAAATGACCAATTACTCTTTACTAAGGAAAGAATTTTTTTCTTTTATTTTTAGAAAGGTCTGGCTTTTGAATATTTTTTGACATCGATGTTAAATTATTCAATTTTACAGTGTAGAACGGAAACTGACACACTTTCTTAGTGAAAATATATGAATACGTGTAGAATCTGTAATAAACTTAGAAACAACTTATTGATTGTTTGTAATGTTTCTATTAAAATGGTCTATAAAACATTAAAAAGAGCTACACTGCCATTCAATTCATACAAATAATATTTTTATATATATTGCAAAATAACCCAAATAAGGTACATTGTACATCATGTTCACACTTATTAGTACATAACAGTTTTTCCAAGGTCACTAATATAACTGGATATGTATATATATGTCAGCATGCACACTTTTGAGCCAAATAAATATTACCCATGTGATTCAATTCTTCAAGATTTCATACTTTCTTGCAAAAAGGGCTGAATCTGACTCAAAATTCTACCTATTCAAATTTGTATTAGGGCTCATGAAACAAATTTTTTCTCCACATTCAAGAACAAAACTGTATTAACTTTTCGATTTGGGCACATTACTTTCAGAACTCACAATATTTGTCAGTGGCCCTATTTAGTCCCTATTTGGGGTAAAAAAGTCCTTTAAAGGATTTGTATTATTCATTTCAGATATTGTATGATTTGAAACAAACTCATTGCATACACCAGCCTTTGCAGACTGTATTTGGTCCCTTTTTAAACCACTTCGGACTTTGTATGGAATTTTCTTTGAATTAGGGCAATTGTGAGAAGCACTTTTGGTCCCAAATTGAGCCAAATTGGGCTCTATTCGAGGTCTTACTAGTTCCGTGTGTGTCTATATTCAAATTGAATGAGAATTCCTTACTTTTTTTGTGTTTTTTATATTTTCAGGATTTTGGCCTTGGTTTAAAATTGATCTTGCATTTTGGGCTCTCTTGTTTTGCTTCTCAAAACTAGACAATGTAGGATTGTTATTTTTTTCAAGCAACTCATCAATGCCTACATTATCCATCTTTAAATAGAATACAAAATTATATTTTTGCATTACCAGTAATACATGCATACATATTGTCACATGTCAAAACATATATCTTTACATACTGAAACATATATTAATTACATGTTCAAACATATTCAATCTATCAAAGTAAAGATTAGGTTATGACAACAAAAAAACTCACTGAAAAATTAATAAAGTATATGTATATTTATAAATATGAATCATGAAGATGTATTCTTTTTACTGGAGAGGTGTAGTAAAATATGAAACATATATATGAAATACAAACCATACTATTTAGTGTACATCATACAAAAATATAGTATACAAATTTTTCATAAAAATGATACGCTCATTTTTTGTGGAATTATATTTATACATACAAAATAAAGTTCAAACAATAATGAATTTGTTGGAGCCGCATACTTAATACCTTGTATAGTTCAAAACTTGTTAAATCCAAGAATCCGAAACAGAATTTCACATAAAGACTTTTTCATTTAATCTTTATCAACATAAATTTGCTCTAAGTAAATTCATTATATTGAAAGTTTACAATATACCATTTAAAAAATATTAGGTTCAAGAAATACTGATAGAATGTAGCATATTGTTGTTTCAAATATACAGCAAGGGGGGCATAAAAGGGTACTTTTTTATTGAGTATGTGCATACCTTGATTCCTTCTTTTATAGCTCTTTTTTTAGCTTCGATTCCAGCTTCTTGAACAGCCTACAAACAGTTTGTGTAAATATATCTCTTGTTGTGTCTAGTTGTATATTAGCTAATTTTGGTTCAGACTTGGCTAGTATACAATTCAATATACTAGCCATTATTTGACCACACTGATAACAACAGGTTCTAGCATTCAAGTTAAACACAATTGCATACATCAATCTTTCCCTACATAGGCTATTGATGTTCAATAGAGAAACTCTGTCAATTGCATAAACTATCATAAGTTAATCCGAATATAAAGGATTTGAGATATTACTATTGTTGATGAGCAAACAGAATTGGCAGAAAAATAAAACTATCAAATTATATAATATACCATGCAGTAGCTAATTGTGCTATTCTGACTTTTCACCTTCATGTCCGCTGAAACTGTGCCCAAATATAATAAACACTTGTTGGTACACCGCTTTTGACCACAACACGCACTATTACAGAAGTGGCTCTAAGTTGAAAATGGAAATTGACATAGGTAACACATGATGGCACTGCAAAAGCACTTCATCAGGTTATATCCCTCATGTTTTACACTGCATTTTGAATTTATATTAAAAATTAAATGAGCATTTGAAGTGTAAGGTTTTCGTACGTTTTCTGCATGTAAGCATTCAAGTATTTCTAGAAACAATGCATCACCGTGTACATATCTATGTATGTAATTGTGCATAACTCAGTAGAAATAAAAAAATAGTTTGACCATCTTTGACCTTATTACCTCTTTTCCAA
The DNA here is from genome assembly GCA_032358265.1 of Vaucheria bursata. Classification (NCBI taxonomy): domain Eukaryota; class Xanthophyceae; order Vaucheriales; family Vaucheriaceae; genus Vaucheria; species Vaucheria bursata. The sequence goes on along the minus strand of JAULBW010034259.1, from coordinate 1,172 downwards.
CACAAGTAAAAAAAAAGCCATTCAGAACAATATATTACTAATCCTATGGCAAGTTCAAATTCTAACTTCTGGCATTGCTTCCTCAACAGAAATTCTTCCAGTATCTTCATTTTTACTTTCTCATTTTACACACTGAAAGAGCACACATGGCTCTGACATATTTCACACATGTTTTTGAATTGCAGGTTGATGATGGACATTTAACAGTATTTTTTTCACACACAACTTCAAATAATTCACATTTTGAACCTTCTTGTAGTCAATTGCCAGTGGCTAGAGAAACTGCCTCTTTAGTTAGCTAATAGTATATTCAACACAGAGGTAAAGAAGTAAGATGTAAGTATGACAATACACTATTTGGCCAACAATAATTAGTTTTAAAAAATGAAAAAAAAACAGAAAAAACAAGAAAAATATGCAAAATTTTAATTGGCTATTTCAAAAGATTGTTTCAAATATTTCAATTTCCACACATATAAGAGTAAAAAAAACTAGTAAGAGGTATCAAAATATTTCATTGATCAAATGACAATCAATGTGAGAAATTGCAGTAAACAATGGTTTGAATTAAATTATTGATAAAGTTTTAATTGACTAAATTTGAATTTAAAAAAGCCGAATATTTTAATTTTGAAAATTTGGTTGGTCCTTTTTTCTTGTTTACTTGCAATTCATGGGTTCCGTTCTCTTTCCAAGCACTATACCAGCCATAACAACAACAATCTCAAAAGTTTCAATTCTTTATAAGTGACTAGATATTATTACAATAAAATTGGCATAAAAATAGAAATTCTAATTTACATTTGTGTGTTGCTAATGATGGAAATAAATTGGCATGAATATTTTTATAATTGAGTGTAAGTGATAATGATGCTTTTGGCATGAGCACTTTTGAACTATTGATTATAATTCATGCAATTCAGAGTAGATCTAAATAGGGTCCCAAGTAGGTCATATATAAAGTATTTGGTATTATCGGCATCATCTTGGTTACACCCAAATAGTATCAAACCTACCCTTCTTAGGACCCTATTAGGGTGTACCTGTTAGGAATTAACCCCTAAGGAAGTTGATTTTATTTTGTAGCTGCGGTGCATTTCTTCTGATACTATGTTGGAGTTTCAGTTCTGATTATGAGAACAAGTTTCAGTAAGTGATATTTTGTTGTGTTG